>OX638132.1:61337975-61590475 GCA_951804985.1 Dryomyza anilis
TTTTACTAATTTATAGATGTCGATCAAGCATTATATATAAAATAACATACAAGAACTACTTGAGAACTTGATTTTGATTGAAATTTCGTTTAATGAACAGCGTTCTTCAATATGAAGAACATATATGTTTTATTTTATATTTTGGTTGATTAATATGATGAAACGTATTCTTCACATACAGTTCATCATATTGAAGAACAGTTTTTCGACCGTTTACAAGTGTTCTTCATATTCATGATAGCATTCACAACATTGATGGCTTTAGTCATTAATATTATTAATGGTTTTTCAACAATGAACCATGGTTTGAAGAACGGAATTCATCAATATGATATACATTTTTTTTTCTGTGCATACATTTGTATTACGTAATTTGTATTACGTAAAACTTTAGCCAATCTGAAAATCCTTATTTGTCATTATTTTAATTGAACCAACGTTTTAGTGTTGTAACCGAAATACATTGGTTGTAACCTCATGTCATTAAAATGAACGTACCATTTTTTTACTCTAAATGAAATGTTAGTTCGTGCAACTACACGTTCGGTTGTCGTAACCTCAAGAATGCATTTTTCATTCTGCAAAAATTTTACGTGTATGCATTTATTACGGCAACTGTGTATATTATTGTATCAACAATATAAATGACAAACGGCAACATCATGTCTCATGTCAGCAGTTCGTTTGCCAGTTTTGTGCCAACAATTGTGAATACATGCAGAAATAAATAAACGTCAAAAAGTTTCACAAGTCGGAAACAATAGGAAAGTTAGTACAACCTCCTAGATGGTACAACCTTCTAGTTGGTACAACCCCCTAGTTTGTACAACCTTCTAGTTGGTACAATCTCCAAGTCAGCAAGTTGCTGCAACCGAATAATTCGGTAGAACAATTTAGTTGGTTGCCGCAACTAATCTGTTTTCTGTGTGTAGAATCTGGAAGTCCATCGGAAAATCACATTAAGATCGTGGAAAAATAAAAAAAGGCCTCCATTTGTAGTTTAGTGTTATTTTTTTGAATTTCTACAAATCATAAGTATTATGAATTTTTCATATGCTTAGAAAAAAAATCGAAATTTAAAAAAAAAAACATCTGTCAACATTGCCTCCAGTCAATATGCTGCCATAGGTGGCGCTTTCGCAAACAACCAAGATGCAATCGTTTGTTTCCTTCTGCTTCTGTCAAAAGTTTGCACAAGTCAGCTGTAACTTTGCAACTTAACATTTTGTCGCAATGTCAACAAACTACGTTGCGACAATTTAGCAGAATAAGAAAAATACTTCTTAGACTTCTTAGTGACAAAGAAATGTTGTAGGTGGTTGGTAAAAGGCGTTCTTCAAACTAATTCAAAATAAAGTGCATAAATTGAGTAGGCAAAAAACGAACAAAAGTATTTAAAAAATACATTTACATTAAATGTCTATAATTTTCAAAGGACTAAAAACGCTTGCAACATGTTGCCAACTTTTGCCCCTACATACAACAGCAACATGGTGCACTTCAGCTCAACAACCCACTTTATTGTATTTACCACAAGAGCAAAACTAATAAAATTAGAAAATACTAAAAAGAGCAACTGGCTGAAGTGCACAGTACAACGATACAGCCACCGCCCCCACACGGCAACCCTTAAAAAGTACCACGGCAATTCATCTAAATTGACGCCTATTATTTAGAGATACTTCTTCAGATATTTTTTTATGATTTACCAAAAGTGTTGTTTTATTGTCAGCTTCCAGCGCTTAATAAAACCTTTTAACGGTTAGACGATATTTGCATTGGGGTGGAGCCCCCTTTTCATGGTTGGCGCCAACACTACACAAAAATGCATTTTTATCTAAAATTCAAATCAAACAGCAATTTTGATGAATGAATAGAAGCAGTTAGAGTATGCGTAACGCCACAGCAACAATAACAACAATATGAAAAGTGCCAATTTACCATGTATCTGTAACTGCGCATCTGTTAGATACGCGCGCCACTAGAAGATAAATGACTTACATTAACGTTACGAAAATAGCAATACAAACAACTACAAAAAATAAAAAACGTTGTAACCAATCTTTTGAATGCAAACGTCTGTTTCTTTGGTTTGTATCTGTCTGTGAGTTACAAATAGCGCATATAAGATACATGTGTATCTCAGAGATATTAATTTCATTTGCTATTGCAATTCATTACATTTGTAGCGTACGGATGCGGTTTATTGGTTTATAAAGCGTTGCAATTGCGATTTGTTAGGGCTACGATATGTGTAGCTAAAACGTTATTTTTTTGTTTGTAAAGTATTTGCTAGATACAAGTTATAAATCTATAGATTGTCTGCTTATAAAATGTGGTTTTTAATTAAAATTCAAAAATGTTTTGTTTGCTTTATACACGTTTAAGAATTTGCGATTTGTTGCGGTTTATCTTTCTAGTTTTTTTTTTTTTTTTTGTTTAGTTTATAAGTTATTAATATTCACGGTGTACAGTGCATACCATTGACGTTTTTGTGACAAATCTATGAAGCTTATCAAAAAACGCATTATGTATTTGCAGAATGCAACAGCAGCAGCAGCCATACAATGGCGTTCGCTTTTAGTGACAGTGTCAAAAGAATTTCCCACCCGGAAGCCTACCATCAACACCGACAATACGTGCCCATCGTCATCATCATCATCATTATCAACGCCACCATATGCTTAATATGAAAAGCCGCATAAGAGCATTAAAAGGTTACAAAAAGCATAGCAAAAGTGCAAAATCAATGTGGAAGCTAATATAAAAATAACATAAAATTTTTTTGCACCATTACCACATGGTAACGGTTTTGCAAATTAGTGGAAAAATACGTGGGAATATGTGAAATGATTTAACATAATTTTATATTTGATGAATACACGAAGGGAACATCTAAAGTTCAAGATGAATTTGGCGTCAGTGTTGTATAGTAGAATTTCCGCAGGTATACGGGTTTAAATTTGACAATAGCTGCAAACTTGTAATCGCTAAAGAATTACTTTTTATTTCATGGTTAGGTCTACCGAATTTCGATTTTTTTTTTGTCAGTTGGCAAGAGCACAATCGTTCGATAATACACATTTTCAATAGTATTTGGCATAGGTATTTATAAACATTAATCGAAGTTCAGAGTTTTATTTATTTAGCTCTTCTAGTATTTCAGTAATCGGAACAGAAGGGCATTGATCAATCGACTAAGAAGGTCATGCTGATCTAGAATATATATAAATTTACATACAGAACATGTTTCCTTCTTAGTGTTAATAAAGGATAATATTGTATGTTAAAAAAAGGATAAACATTTTTTTATGTATTTTTTTTATATTTAGGCCATTTATTTAGAATCTCCTGCGTCGATATCGGTTCACGAATTTGCAGTATCCGATTTTGGCTACATCTCCTCCAATATTTTGCGAATTCATCAGCAGCAAAACGGGCAAAAAATACTCCACATGGCGTTGTGAAAATATAAACACACACAGAAAATTGAAAAAACACAAGAAAATAGCGCACATCCCAGAGTTGCATTTAAAAAAAAAAACAAACAAGCAAAAGTTGTAAATATAATTAATCATTTAATTGTATTAACGTGATATTAAATTTATTCCTATTAATATTTTTAATAAAAAAAATGTGTGCATACAATTAAATAATTAGTAAATACCTTCATATTTTCAATTGGAATACGTTTTTGATTCTATTAATATCAATTGTTATATATACGTACAATATTATGTTCTGTGTAGACACCCAGAAAAAATTTCCCTCAAATCCCATTAAAATTGGTCAATACAACAATTATTGATTTAATAGTATACAAAAAATTAATCTTTTCACATAAACTCAATGGCAATTTCATGGTATTTTCAAGTATTTAATGGTATTTGTCGATTAAAATAATAATTTATCCTATTGACTATTTTTAATAGTAAAAAACTATTATTTATATAGAATTTTTTCTGAGTGTATTAAAATTAGTCTGGAAAACTAAACGAAAAATAGAATTGAACGTTTTAAGAAATACTAGTATTGTGATGTAGTGTAAATTAATAATTCTATTACCCGTTTTCTGAAGAAATTGTACCATTAAGTACTTTATGGTACGACCATTGATCTTATGGTTCATGTATTAATAGTTTTTTCTTTTAAAATCAAAAGTTTTCTAATTAATTCAATAGTATTTGAAAAATTCAGTACCATAAATTTAAATATTTCAATATTATTATTTTAAATAGAATAAATACTGTTGTTTTAATGGTTTCCTCCTATAATAATAAACGTGGTGTAAAAAACACAAAAACGAATACAAACATGTTTTGTACGTCATTCTGCGTGCTTACTCAAAATTGTCGCATGTATTTTTTTGTAATAATCCACATTATTAAACGCTACATTGGTAAGGACTCAATGTATTTAATGTAAATAAATTATTTTTATATATTTATTTATATTTTTATTTATTACAGAAAATAAATAATACATCAAACTTCTATTATGGCAACGGACTCAGAAATAACTGCAGACTAATACCATCAATTATTGGAAACCAAAGCAAACATTAAATGTTTTATAACCTTTTGCAGCAAGAAGTGTCTTTTTATGTGTGTGTGTGTGTGTGTGTGTGTGTGTGTGTGTTGTAAAAGTGAATATCAATTTCGACATTTAAATAAAATAAAATATACAATAAATTAACTAAAATACATTTTTGTTTTAATAAATTATTAGAAAAATGTAATACGACTACACCATAAAATAAATAATACGTATCATTAAATTTGTATAGGTTTTTCTTATTGTAATTAAAATATCACATTATAAAATTTATGGTACAACCACACATTGTATTAACAGTTTCAATATTGCTGAACTAATGGGACGCATCCTATTGACCAATTTTAATGGTATAAATTATTGTGTTTCTATTGAAATACTATCAATTTACCATGATTTTTTTCTGGGTGTATCGTCAAACTAATTTTGATTTCATGTTTGTTGACTTTTAAAACTTTGACATTTATTTAAATTTTGTTTTAAGTTTCGTCTAATAGTCTTTAGTTCCGAAATACAGAAAGAGGCACTAAGAAGTAGCTGAAAATATCTAAAAATAAAAATGCACTAAAATTTTGTTTAAAACGCATACTTCAAATGTAGAACAGATGGAATAAAGTTAGTTACCTTGATCGTTAGTTTGGGCTATGTTCTGAATAACCACACAAAATTTTCTGGTTTATTATTAAATTAAAAATATAAAAAAAATCAATGTTTTCAGAGTTTAAAACCAAATATCTTAAGAACGTATAGAAATATTAGAATGCATTTGTCCACTTGGGACACGGGCGACTTCACTAGTTGCTGCTGCTAGCTGGAGCTGCTTTCGATGCTGGCTGCTGCGCTGCATTGACGCTGTTTTGTAGTTGTTGTTGCCAATGGGCACCGATGAAACAATTTAAAGCTGCTTGTCTTTTTGAGACAATGTAAAAGTTCAATAAAAACTCGTGCTTGTTTTATGTTTAAGTTCAAA
Organism: Dryomyza anilis; assembly: GCA_951804985.1. NCBI lineage: Eukaryota > Metazoa > Arthropoda > Insecta > Diptera > Dryomyzidae > Dryomyza > Dryomyza anilis. The sequence continues at coordinate 61,343,500 of OX638132.1, forward strand.
CGTTATATTTAATATTTATTTCTAAGTTAATTTTAAGTTTAAGTTTTAAGTAATTCGACGTCGTTCAGAAGTGAACGTTGTGCTGCTGCAGATGTTAAAAGTGAAGTGAGTGTCCATCGCACCACGAGGTAAATGTCACATTTGACGTTTGTTCTTTCGCTCATCTATGCGAGTGTATGCGTGCGCCTGTCATGCGTTGGAGACTTTTGGGGCAGAGTTGCCAACTGCTCTAATGATACGCCTTATGTTGGCATAATGCGGCGTTCACATCAGATGATGATATATATAGTTTACGTTCGCGGCGCGAACAGCATTTGTATATTCAAATATGTATGAACTATTAACAGAAAAAATGCGTTCAAAGTTTTTTTTGGAAAGCACATTTTTTGAAGAAGTGGCGGAAAATTACCCAATAGACATTTTATTTTCAATATTATAATTTTAAATATATTTATAGTTTATCATCAAAAGTAATTGTTGAACTTAAGAAAATGTGTATGTCAATTAAAAAAATTAACGTATTCTTGTCAATTGATATCAGTATTAGTTTCAGTGTTTGGAAAATGACTGATATATGAAGATTTCAAAAATCAATATTTGACAATTAAACATAAAACAAACGATATAATTTCTGATCGATAAGCTCAAAATTTGCATTAAATGCTGATAACAAGTTAATTTAACAACCGGCGAAGTCTTTCAATAAATATAATATTTTTAGAATACACTTTTTTAGTTTTCTAATTATACACGCGGCAAAAAAATGTCTCTCCCAAACATAATTTTGCAGGCATTACATATATCTGTGGAGCTTTAAGCAAACAAATGTATTATTGCATTGCAAAACATTATTATAATACGGCCAAACATATTTTTGTTTTCGTTCAAACATATTTATGTTCAGAATGAATAATTATCGGCGTACTTGCAAACATATATATGTTTGAATTTGAAAAACATTTTATTTGCATGTAAACATATTGATGTTTACATTTCATTTAAGAGCATTAATATGAGTGTTACTTATTACATTTAGCATATTCAAACAAATCTTTTATATCCGTGTATCATTTCTTTGGGATTGGGTAACCCTGACGTTTGATATTAACTAGGCTATATTGAAATTAAATACTTCAATGTGTTAATAAACCCACCGACTTTTAATTAGATCGTTAAACGTTTCAATATGCTATATTTCTTCTAATTTTTAAAGGCACTTACTACTTAAAAACACAAAAAATTGCCTTAAAATTTATATGATGTGCGACAAAGAGTGCCGCCACCAAGACACTAATTTATCATAAACATCAGCAAAGTCAATTTAACATAATTTATAGAATAAATTGAGAGACCTCGAGTAGCACCCGTTTACAATATTACAAAACAAGAAAAGCCATAAAAAATAAAAACTCAATGAACATTAGGCAAGAGGCTCTTAGTGCAGATATGAAGAAATATTGTACAATTTATTGCAACCATATTGAGCGGGTGGTGTGGGGAGACGGGGTCTGGGACTGAGTCTGAAGCTGAGTTTGAGAATGAATTTGAGACTGTCTGTGTCTGAGACTGGGTCTGTAAAATGTGCGCACAGACAAACTTTTTGTAAATTATTTGTCTATTCGCATTAAAAGATGCTTGGGAGGAACAACATTCGAGTACAACAATAATAACTAGCAACAAATAGATGCGGATAAAACCAGCAAAAATCGACTGGAAGACACAACGAGCTGCACAAAGTGCTTCATAGAGCGAGCGAGCGCATTGACCATGAAATGCAACAAGATGCCGAGGGTTTATGATAAATGATTTAAAATTACTTAGGAAAGAGATGATGATGATGAAAAAGTATAATAAGTTGGTTAAAGTTAACAAATTGAAAGGCTCTTGCTAAAAGAAGGCAGACAAAAGACAACGTCTATAGAACCTAGTTGAGAAAATAATTAAGGTTCTGTTACTAACGCCAAGATTGATTATGGCAGTAACAAAAAAGTAAAAAACAAAATAGAAAAACTGCTAAAAAGCATCAACACTAAATAAAACTGCGTTTTACAAAAGCAGTTTAAAAAAGCAGAGACCAGAAATATTAATTACAACCGAGTAAGCATTAATATAAAGATAGAGTTTCCGCCAAAATTTAATTTTTTGATTTCATTTATTTTTTTATTTGTGTACAATATTAATACCTCCTGCGCAAAATGGCAATAAAAATAAATCAGACATGCAACAACTTTATTATTTGTTAAAGCCTTAATTTATGCGCCAGCTATAAATTTCAATTTCAAATTCTTAATTCTCATAAATTGCAGCATGTGGCATATTTAAGTTTTACTTAAGTCGCATTGTCAAAACATTAATCGAAACAAACCAAAAAAAAAACAAAGCATCCCATACAGTATAATGGCAAAAGAAAACTTTTGCACAACATGCAACATATGTCGATGATTCAGGATGCGATTCAGTCATGCGTTGTATCCTTCTCGCTGGGTGTGGTAAGTAAAAATTGCATTTTGCTTAATATTAATTGCTGCCGATTAAATACATTTAAGGCAGGCACCAACCTACCAAACTTTGGTTCTTCCGAAATGCTAGAATTAATTGCCAAACGTTTATGCGGCACAAAATAAACAATGCTTTTTAGGACTGCTACGATTTTTCCTACTTAACCTATTCAACTAATGGCATATACACTATTAATCTAATGGTATTTATACTATTCAACTAATGCTATTAGTGGTGGGTGTTTTGGATGGTGGTTATGGGTTTGGATTTTTGTTTTGTTTTATTCTTTTTGCTAATAATCGTTAGTATCGATAGCTATTCGACATCTGTACTGCAAACAAACACACCCTCTATTTAATCTGAAGTTATTTTTATGGGCACACTGTGAAAATTTTGTAGATTTGAATTGTTTGCCAAAATATACTAATTTATATCATGATGAAATCATACAGGTGGAGTAAGCATTGAGACGATTAAATATTTTTAAAAAACAAAATCAAAAAATTTCAATTTTGTTTTTTCTTTATTTTAAGATTTTTTTTTATTTCAATATAAAAAAAATATGTCTCAAAAACGTATGAGAATTAAAAAAAAGATATGATTTCAAAATTAAAATTTAAGATCTCTTCTCAATGAATATGCCACCTGTATGGTTTCATCATGATTTATATTTATAAACTCGAATTTTCAAAAAATTTCAAAAAAATACACAACAAATTTTGTATATTCTCCCAGAAATGTGTGACTCCGAAAAATGTTAAAATTTTCAAATGTGACTTTGAGCATTTTGATTTGGTGACTATTTTTAATATTTTTCAAATACAAAAGCGAAGCGCTGTTAGCACACCTTCTATGGAATGCTAATAGTAATGAGTCAAACAATTTTGTGAGACCTTCTGAGAGCCGTTCTTTGAGAAACGAATAGGGAAATCCTGCAAAATGTTCATTTGATCTATAAAAAAGAAAACAGGAAATAATTTAGTCGGGAAAGGGTTCTAACTGTACTAGAGAACATGGCTTCGTATGCCTGAATTTTACTACTGGGAAGTTTTATAAAATTCAATTCTTTATATTGGCTTTTATAGCAAAATGTATGAGTTTAAATAATTTGCAAAACAAAAACCCCAAGGTCCAGTATGTCTGTACAAGTTTAAACTTAGTTTAAACTATTCCACATTTTAAAAACTTCTATAGTTTCTTATCAAAATGGCCAAATGTCGTTAAATGTTACAGGCAGAAAGGCATTTAGTAATCCGCTAATATGACATTTTAAATGTTTGTGTTATGTTGACTTTAGACAAAATGGTATCTAGTTTAAACTACGTTTAATTTGAAAATGTAGCTGCAAAACTGAACCAAGTAGTTTGAAAATTTACGATTTCGGTCGATGATTATTACAAGAAAACCATAAGAGCTAGAACAATGAAACTAAGATTATAGATGACTTGTTTATATATTGAGTTTTATAAATTGACGTGCATTGAAAATGCTGAGCTGTGATCAGTTCACTTTTATAAATATACCGCATATAGTATTAAAACCTACGAGAGCATTTTATTTTACCAAAGTCAATTTTTTAAAATAAAAACTTTGTAGAGAGGTAGCGTCATATAGAAACAGACAGTCGCTGGGATCGAACTCGGGACCTTTCAGTTCGTAGTACAACGCAACAGCGAATTCGTTATATAATTCTTTATCTTTATCCATAGTAGAAATTGTAATAAGATCATGATAGGGAATTGATCATGGAATTTTTTCCTTGCCATAACCCGATCAGTTACATGACGAATATCTATTAGGGTATATCACTTATCAATTGTCTAATTTCGAAAAGGAATAAGTAAAAGTGAAACAAAAAAAAAATTTTAATTTTAACTAAATATTTTTTACCATGTATTTTTAATGAAATTTTGTCTATAATATTTGTTTTGTGTAGCTTTAGCTTTGCAGTAAAGTAATTAACATAAATGTGACGCCTACGCAATTTGCTGGTTTAAATCATATTATGTTTTTGATTATAGAGAATGACGTATAAGACGACTATTAAGAATGACGCTCTATAAAGAAATATTCAGAAAATATACAAATATTTGCATAATTCTTTTATATTAATTAATATCAGACTGTTGGAAACTTTCTGTAAGGTTTCGCTAAAGGTATTTCGTTGAAAAGCAAATTAGTTCAGGTTTTTTTTAAATACGTTTTTTAAATGTTATTTCAATAACGATATACATGAGTCATATACTCTATTAAAGGCTGATGACGAATTTAGCAAACTAAACTGTTAAAAACAGCTGTAAAAGGTTTTCCCGATATTAATTAAAATATTAATTGAACTAATTTTAATGCAAAATTATTTATACAAAAATCAGCAAAATGTGTTACTTCATTTTTTTTCCTATAATTACTTTTTATTTCAAAATTTATTCGTTGCTTTGTATTAAATAATAATAGTACTAATCCCTAGTAGAAATTTGCCCGATGCGCCATAGGGAAATGATCGGGTTTTCGTTGGGTAAGTCCTATTAGAGAAAATATGATCATTGCCTTTGCGTGCCCTTATCTTGCTTACCATACCAGGGTTTGCATTATCTAAATAGTCAATGTTCCCGGTCATAGCTACATTATTTGTTCCTCATAACAAAATGACTTCAGACAATGATCGAGATTTAATGAGAGAAACCCTATTATGCTCGGGCTCTGACAAGGCAATTGTCGAGTAAATAATAAAATGGGGAATTGCCCGATCAGTACATGATCATGACCTGAGGTCAGTGCATGAACAGGAAACTGCGTTACAAGGACATTATGGGCCTCGTGAATTCACGATCATCTCAAATAATGACATGATCACCTACTAAAATTTCTACTAGGGTAATATGCCCTAGTAGACATTTTGGTAGGGCCATGGTCATGAAGTGATCATGTCATTATGTGAGTTGATCGGGATATGACGAGGACCATAATGTCCTTGTAACGCAGTGTCCTGATCTTGTATTGATCTCAGGCCATGATCATGTACTGATCGGGCAATTCTCGATTTTATTATTTACCCGACAATTGCCTTGTCAGAGCCCGAGCATAATAGGTTTTCTATCATTAAATCTCGATCATTGCCTGATGCTTATTTCGTTATAAGGAACAAATATTGTACCTATGATCGGGAACATTGACAACTTAGATAATGTAAACCCTGGTATGGTAAGCATACCAGGGTATTATAAGGACATGCAAGGGAAATGATCATATTTTCTCTAATAGGGCTTACCCAACGAAAACCCGATCATTTCTCGATGGCGCATCGGGCAAATTTCTACTAGAGTGTACGCATTATGAAAAATAGCAAAAACGTATTAGAGAAGATTTCTCAATACCACTAGCTATATAAACAATTTCTTAGCCAAAAAATATTTTTTTAGACATATACAAATTTTAGGTAAATAAAAACAAACGAAAAAGCAGGCACAAACATGTCAAAAATGTGATTCGCACATGTTCAAAAATTTATGATGTTTTCAAAATAGATATTATGTGTTTCTTTGATAACTTGAGTGTGTGTGTGTTTGTTTTTTAAAATCAACAAAACTTTTGTAGCCCCAAATTTGTTTTTATTATTCAGTCGTATGAAATTAAACAGATATTAATGTCTGTCACAGTTACTGAGGCATTGAGACAGTTTTCCATGCGGCACAATAAAAGCAGATTTGTTGCCAAATAAATTATATTTGTAGACATGAACGTCAATGTGAAAATATGTAGTTGCATAAAATTTTAAACAATAAATAAACTATTTTAATTTAATATAGTTAAAAATTGTAGAAAAAAACATATAGAAAGAAAAAAGAGACTGTAAAATTTTGTAGGTCAAGTTAATCGAATATAAGCTAAATATCTGGTTTATACTTTGTAATTCCTATTATGGCATTTATTAGTTTGCAACATTGTTTCTAAACATGACACACATTTGTTTGATATTGCTGCAGTCTCGAATGCATATCTTTGCGATAGCAACTTTTTCGCTGACGGTAGCTTTAATGCAATCATTTTTTTTTTTGTACTATATTTGACTTTATAAATAACCGTAATTCTTTAAAGTAAAACAAGATTATTTTTGATAAGATAAAGCGCAGTTGTTATTATTAATAAATGATCAAGAACACGTTGTCGTTCTGGAAGTAAAACAAAACCAATAAATTTTAAATATTTGAAAAGATATTTTTGGAAAAACGAAATATATCTGAGTATTGCTGATTGATGATGTAATTTTTAGTAGCATTTGAAAGATAATTTAATAAATCTTAAAATAATATTTTAGATTTTAAAATATATCAAATCATTTGTACAATAATAATCAAGAAACTAAATGTTTTTAAATAAAATGGCGCATAATCATAGAAGTTTTAAAATCAAGTTGAAAAATAAAAAAACAGCTTTTTGACATTTATTCTATACAAAATATTTGAAAGAAGTCGATTCTATATTTAAAGTTGACTTAAATTGTCTTTGATTATGCGCCAATGTTTCTAGTTTATTTTACTTCTACAACAACGATATTATGATCAAAATAAATAACAACAAATATATCAATCGTTTCATAGTCCATTTTCTAAAAGATTCATAGCAAACCTTCCATTTCATAAAATACAAAATCGAATTAGAATTTTTTTAAATGAAAGTGTAAACAGTACCTTTCTATCAGTTAAAGTTCAGAAAAACTCACTTTTTAGACATAGCTTGTTATAATTAATAAAATACTCAACTTTGAAATAGTTCGCTGATTTCTCTAGGATCATTTAAAGGAATTTCGAAGATAAAAAGAACCAGTACAGAAGGTTAAGTCACATCCCTAGTAGAAATTTACCCGATGCGCCATCGGGAAATGATCGGGTTTACAATGGGTAAGCCCTATTAGAGAAAATATGATCATTGCCTTTGAATGCCCTTATCATGCTTACCATAGCAGGGTTTACATTATCTAAACAGTCAATGTTCCCGATCATAGCTACATTACTTGTTCCTCATAACGAAATTAGCATCAGTCAATGATCGAGATTAATGAGAGAAACCCTATTATGCTCGGGCTCAGACAAGGCAATTGCCGGGTGTATTGTATTGACCTCAGGCATGGCCTGAGGTCAATACATGATCAGAACACTGCGTTACAAGGACATTATGGGCCTCGTCATTTCCCGATCATCTCAAATAATGACATGATCACTTCATGACCATGGCCCTACCAAAATTTCTACTAGGGATGGGAAATAATTTATCCATCGCATTCACCATCAAGACATCATCGCAATCAACGGAATGGGGTAATGGTGAGCCTATACCTCGCTCGTCTTGGCCACCCAGGGAAGGATGCATAAACCTCATCTGTCTAAGCTCCCGCTCTCCGCCTTTATTCTTGCATTCACCGTTACAATAAACAGGATGGGGTAAAGGTGAGCTCCATCTTTACCACCCAGCAATATAACAAAATAAAATAAAAAAAATAATAATAACGAAAGTAGTTTTGTGGGAAAACATTATTTTATATATTTGAGTATAAAGTCAATAATAAATATATGAGCAAAAAAAAAGTTTACACCGAGTGGTATAAAGGGTAAATCTACAAGTAGATTTCAAGGATATACATAAGTCACAATCGATCGGTCATACTCATTTTCCATACCAGACATGGTAGCTATATAAGTAATCTAAATTACAAGTTTCATTAATGTGGCTCTTCTAGTTTTTCTTGAATCGCCATTTCAACAGACGTACACTTTTCCATACAAAATATCGTCGTTGTAGAACTAAAAGTCACCAACTACATTTTCGAAATGCCAATTGTTCATTTACAAAATTCTTTATATATCATTCAATTTTTAATCGATGAGTTCGATATTTGTACCAAATGTTAAGAAAATGTGGCTCTATCAATTGGTACTTTAACTTTAAAAATGTATCAATTAATTTTTGTAATAATTACCATCAAAGTTGAAATTTAAGATTTTCATAAAAATGTATTTGGTGACTTTTAGTTCTACAACGACGTTATGTCTCCTTCTGGGTGTTAAAAACAGCGTACCAAACTGAATATAACCTTTCACTCTTAGTGTATGCTATTAAAAAATGTCATATTTTCCGTTTCAAAAATTAAATATTTTCAAGAAAAATATAAATTTTTTTTTCAAAAAAACTTAGTTGAAAAATTAGTAGGTACGTACTTAAAAAAATCTATGTTAGAGACTTGTTTTGGCTAAAATTAATTTTCTCATAATGAATTAACTTTAGTATTACTAAAAAACGTGTTTTTCTTTGCCACTCATACTTCATCGTTTAAAGACAAACTAATTAAAAGAAATATTTATTACTCAGCAGATTTCTCTGGAAGAATTTCGCAACATTTATACTATGATCAAGTATTTCCCTGGGTTTACTCAGAAAAAAAAAATATTAAAATTGGTCAATAGGACATTTATTGATTCAATAGTATACAAAAAATAAATATTTTCATATAAACACTTGAACAATTTAATAGTATTTTGTAGTATTTAATGATATTTACCCTAGTTAAAAAGATATTGATTTCAGAGTATTTTTTCTGAGTGTAACAACTGAGAATGAAGTCTGTACTAGATCTTTAAAGTCGACCGGAATATCGTACAGAATTTTATAATTCAATTCACAGAATTTCTAACATTTATCACTCTGTCCTAATGATTTTAAACAACAAGAACATAAATCAAAACCCTTCCAACTACTTATACTGCGCACATAATAAAGTGTTTAACATTAGTGTCAAAATATGCATTGTATTTAATAATCTTCTTATGAAATTCAGCAGGTAAACAGAAAAAAAGAAGCCTTTTAAAAAAAAAGAATGCTTTATTGTCAAAATGCCGCCAGTGCATGAGTGGCATTTAAACATTTTTGGTAAAATACAGTCAATAAATATGACAAAAGTACAAATATATAAATATAAATTTATCGTAAATAAATTTAAATCAATCGTCACAGCTATTTGAGTTTTCAAAATATTTTGTTTACATTTAAAATACAATGTGAAGTTGTTGTAAAATTATTTATAACTTAATACACACAAAGAAAAAAAACACAATTTTTATTAATTTGTTTTATTAATCTATGTAATTACTTTTTATTTATGGCAATTGTAAAATATGATTGATACAGTTATTTCAAGAGAGAAGCATGTTGGACTTAATGATATTTCATGCTTTAATCTCTCTCGTATTTTTTATCATTGATATATAATGATAAAACAAGTTTACAACCATGTACATAGTATGTATTAGCATGGTATTATTACTTACAATCATAATTATATTCTTGCAATCATTAATCAAAGCATCAACTTGTTTGCAACAAGCATTAACTATTCAAATCATTAAATTCAATCTTAATATGACGTCAGAGACTTTTATATCGGCGTTCGTTTAGTAAAATGTTAACTCACAAAGCTGTGTAGTACTAACAATAATGTTTAGTTCAAAAATCTAACAATTGACAAAAAAAATAATACATTTCACAACCATAATAATATTTTTCTCTGCGTGTAAGCTAATCGAATTTAAAAAAAATACAAAACCAATGTTTATATTCATGGTATAAACATTGAAAAATTTTTGTTTTGTATGGGTTGTGTGCAAATAACACTTAATTCCTTAGAAATTAATTGTTAGAATTGTTTTTTTTTTTTTTTTTTTTTTTTGAAGCATTTTAAATAATAAACAAAATTTGCAGCATATATAGCAAAAAGTGAAGGCAAAACTCTTACATAGAATTTGTTAATTTTACTGAATAAACATAGCAAAACATAAAATTGATAAGAAATTAATACAAATAAACAGTAACGTTTTATAGAAAAAATCATATCAATGGCATTAAATTGCTTAAAAACTACAATAAAAACGCTTGTTGGAAAACCATAAGAAACATGATATATGAGTAAATATTCATAAATTCATTCCCCCTTCGGATTTTGGTGAAAACAATCGCACACACTCAACACGACGTTTCTTGCGCCAAACACGATATGTTTCCCACAATGCAATCGATGACTGCAAAATGACTGCCGTCACTTATCGGATAAATATTATATTATAACACTACTGGTTTTTAATATGTTTATATTTAAATTGAATAGGTTTTTAAATTGTTTTTATTATTTTGCACAACTTACATGATTCAAACGCGCTGCAATCTTTGCGTGTTCCTCCTGGTAGGCTTTGCGAGCTTTGCGCTTATCCTGTGATAAGTGAGCGATTTTCTCGCAGACAACTTCGAGTAGTTCGGCGTTGGTCTTGAATTGTTTGGCCTGTTGATCCAGTTCGTCCATGTATGAGCGCCAGGATTTTGTGATGAGGCTGCCTGCAAGTGGAAGAATTATACAAAATTATATTTTTATACTTATTTATTTATTTATTTATTTATTTATTTATTTATTTAATACAAAATTATAATAAAAAAAATAAAATTAAAACAATTTTCCAAACAATTATATACAAAAGTATTTCATTTAAACCCGTATCCATTATATTCGTGCCACAAAATTAGAGAAAGAAGAATTAATCTAGAAAACCTATTTTTACACAAATACTCAGAATAATCTCTAGTTCCAGTGTACAAAATACAGCAAAATACATAGACAATATTCTGTTGAGTTTCAACGAAGGGTGTGTTAAAGTAGTCGCGTATGCGGATAAAGTGGTATTACTGGTCTCAGGTCTGTTCCCGACTGTAATCAGTAAGAATATGGAAGGCGCGCTGGAGAAACTTAGCGTTTGGGCCACAAGGTGTGGTCTGAGGGTTAATCCAGGCATAACAGTACTGATGCCATTTACCACAAAAACTAAAATCCCGACCTTTGCACTCCCGAAGCTCCAAGGAAACTAACATCAACTATACTCAAGTGCAAAGTACTTAGGTGTACTTCTTGATCCAAAACTAAACTGTAAAACAAATATCGAACAGAGAGTCATTGTATACTTGTAGAAAAACCTTTGGCAAGAAATGGGGTTCTTATCCAAAGTTAACATAATGGATGTACACCGCGATGATTCGACCTATTCTTACTGACTTATCAATAGTCTGGTGGAAAGCACCCCGTAAGAACTACAACATTAAAATAATTGCGAAGGTACAAAAGACGGCATGAATCGGGATAACCGGAGCTCTTCGATCGTGCCCGATGGATACCTTAAATGTACTTTTTGATCTACTCCTAATCGACCTTCATATAAAATCAGCTGTGTCCTGCAGTGTAGTTAGAGAATCCGTTTGCTGAACTGCAATACCATACGGTCACAGTAAAATTTTAGACTCCCTCGCTCAAGCATTGCGAGGGTATTCTACAGAATACCTCACTCCAAGGCTCGAATTTGTAAAAAACTTCGCAACTGGTTTCCCCACCCGAAAAGTTGCGTAACAAGGGATTTCGATACAAATATCTTCAGTGACGGTTCTAAAATGGACTGTGATACAGATGTAGGTTTTTTTTACAGATTGACCAACACTTAGGTGATGTTCTCTATTTATGCAAAGCACAGTGTTGATCATATAAAAGGATTAGGGTTAGAGGACGGGGGGAAAGATGAGGTAGTGTCGGTGAATATTTTTATCCCCTATTAAATATATTGCACGTTGTTGGATTCGGTCCAGGAACTCCAAAGAAGATTTGGAAGCCCCTGCTCTTATGTGCTATTTGTATTCCATCTTAGGCCGTATATAGGTAGTGTAGACTTTGCGTAAGTTAGCAGGAGTGAAGTATGTTTTACACCGTTTTAAAAAACCGAGGCACTTGTCCGCATTTTTCGACACGTCAAATATGTGATCATTCGGAGGTCACATATGTGATCAACGGAGGTCACATTGAATTGATATGCCCAGAACGTCAAGACCAGCTGACTGCGCAATATCCACAGCACCCAAATTGAGGGGAGGGAGGGGTGAATCCATTCTTTTGTGAGAACAACATTGTGTCTTGCTTGCATTAAAATCAAATCTATTTGCATTGGTGGTTGTGTCTTTTACTCTGCGTCTTTTACTCTCAATCTCCAAAGAGTTTGGGCGCTTGTTGAAAGAATAGAATAAAGGAATGAATTGGGTTCTGGGTCAATGACATAAGGTCATGATAAATACCAAAAAAATGGACGGGGTACTCCAGAATTTATGGAATGTTGTTCGGAAAGAACTCCGTCCATCGCAACTCGTATAGAACGAGCCTGGAGAAAACTTGATATCCATCGAGTAAAAGAACTACCGACACCATATGCAATTAGTTTAGAAACGAGGGCCTCATGCCAAACTCGATCAAACGCCTTGGAGATATCAAGAGCTACAACCTTACTCTCCCCAAAAAGGTGAATATAATTAATCCACTTTTCTAAGAGGACCGCCATTAAGTCACCCGTGGATCTGGTCCTACGAAAACCATATTAACGATCACTGAGTAATTCATTTTGCTCCAGATAGTTCACAAGGTGGAAGTTAATTACGATCTCCATTACATTGGTGAGCACAGAGCATATTGCAATGGGTCGGTAATTTTCATAGCCGTAGGATTCGTAGCCTCGCCCTTTTTCGGAACTGGTAGGATATTGGAAACCTTACAACAAGATGGAAAAACTCCTGTCGTGTAGGAGATGTTGAAAGATTACGCAACGGACAAGACAGCGTTGACGCGCACTTCTTCAACACATGGTCAGATATGCTATTTGACCCAGAGGCTTTGTTAATATAGAGGTTTGGTAGGACCTTTTTAATTGTCCGAGTTCGAAAATATATCTCCGGCATTGCAGAAGAAACAAAATCGACGACGGGCAGTGGTTGATGACTATCAGGGATCGTTGAATTATTTTCAAATAATTCAGCCAAGATTAGCATTATCAACCAGGTCAGTGAAGGTCTGGCCATTTGTAATAAGAGTTGGAGTAGACGATGTCGATTCTTCACCCTTTTTACAAATGACCAGAAATTTTTACTACCTCTGTGGTAGAATAGAATCTTTTTACGCGCGTTTTGTTCGTGAAGAAACTTGTTGCGCGAAATCACGTCATTACAGCGAACCGCTATTTCAAAATCTTGGAACCAAAACATATATTCCAAAGGGTTTCAGTCCCTGAGTATTACATTTTTTTTAATTGCTTACTTGCATTTATCATAGCCAAGGAATAAATTTAATGATTATTTCCCGATCATGGTCTAATACAATTTCTTTAGGGGAATGTTTAAGTCTATGACTGATATTATAGTTTTGTAATAAGTGTTTTTATCAGTTTTTTTATATTGTTTCAATATTTACCTCTAAGTCGGATTTTTCAATATATTTTTGGTGAAATATGGACTTGGACCTTTAATTAAGTATCGATGTAATTCGAGTAAAAATACTTTTCATTCATAATCAAAAACTTGTCATTTTAAATTAAACAAAAATATAAACAGGCGTATTTTCAACAATTTCCAATAATGAAATGTCATACAGTCAACCAATCACCAATTACAATGGCACAGTGTACAAAACACCTTTGCCTGTTGTCCATGACGAAATTCCTGCGACGTAACGTTTTACTGCGATTTATGTTTATATTGCTGATCGCTGTGTCGCTGCTGTACATGCATAAATATTATAATCCGACCGATCCGCCGGACTTAAGCTATTGCTTCATAGAAGAAAATCCGCTGGAGGAGCCAAGCGGCGACCTGCAACGCTTAGAGGATGTCTTGCTGGCCGAACGACAACCGATGAAGGGCAAAAGCATTTTCTTTCACGAGACCGGCTGTTATAAGCCGATGGACGACAAGTCAAGTGGTGCTGACCGGGCTGTGCGTTCTAAGGTTCGTCTATTGCAACTTACTACGCGCCAGGCGTGTGCCATTGAATCGGCCGCGCTGCACAATCCTAACTTTGATGTGTTTGTGCTGTTCGCCAGCGTGGTCTACACCGATAACTCAACCGCCCATCAGCCGCTGCTGGCAGCGCTCTTCAGCTATCCAAATGTGCACATGCGCAACTCGAATGTACGGACATATATGGGGAATACGCCCGTTCATGAGCTGGTAAAGAGCGGCGTAATATTTAAATCGAGACACGTTGTGGTGCATCTTTCGGATTGCTTGCGTTATGTCACATTATGGCGGTATGGTGGTACCTACATGGATATGGACGTCGTTGTGAAGCAGAGTCTCATGGAAATGCCGCCAAATTATAGCGGCTCTGAATCGATAATAAACATTGCAGCGGGCGTCATGAATTTTGCACCAGATGGATTTGGCGCTGAGGTGGCGGAACTGTGCTTGCAGGACCTGCTGATGAACTTCGATGGTACTAACTGGGGCGGCAGTGGGCCTGGTGTCATTTCTCGCGTCTTAAGACGTATCTGTGGCACCAGAAATGTACAGCGTATGAACAGTGTACGATGTCGTGGCTTCAGAGTGTATCCCAAGGAAATCTTCTATGCGATACACTGGACGAAGTGGCGCAATTTCTTCGAGGAGAAGTATGTGAATGAGACACTGAAGAACACAGATCGATCGCTGGTGGTTCATGTATGGAATAAGTATTCAAAGGTACGACCAGTTAAAGTAGGTTCCAATGTTGCATATGGCATACTGGCGGCGAAACATTGTCCAAAGGTGTATGCGGCATGTGGAGAGTACTTTTAAATAGTTTGACTTTGGTTTGGTGTATGTTTGTTTTTATGTTCTCAAACCAAAGCGAATATTTGAATGGAACTTATAGAAAATCAATAATTTGTGGTGCAAGCGGAGTAAACCTTAACGTCCTCTAATAGTTCTCTTAAATTAAATATATTTCAAGTTGTGTAATATTTATTTATTTATATATATTTATATATAAAGAAAAACATTGATTGCAAATATGATTTTGTGTTTTTTCTTTTCTTTTGTGGAATAAAAATAGAGCCACAGCATTATTAAATCTAAAAAGTCTATTTGGTGATCAAGAGTGAAGCTGATTCTCTCGCATCACGTCTTTGCCAAAGATCTATCTTCTAATTCTAGAATATGCTGGACAGTCACAGAAATAGTGCTATGTGATTCGGCAAGGCAGAAGCCACGTTAACGACCTACACTCCTTGCTACTTCAGGAAAGTAGAAAAGCGGCCGATCTCTTAGTTATCGTCGGTGTCATGAACTTTGAGAATCTACATTTGTTCTGGTCCGCCATCAGCTTTTGTTTACAGAGGCGATCCAAGAGCTGAGGGAGAGTTTTACCGCAGATGCAGGTAGTCCAAGCACAGGTTCTGGTCCAACTGGATTATCCTCAGATCCAGCACGTGCGAGTTCGTCAGATGTTTCATTACCCAAAACACCTTTATGGTCCGACACCCAGATCAGTTTCAGTGTATTGTATTTATCAACACAATTGAGACATTCAATTTTGGATGAGATGACGGCGTTGTGCAGTGCCATAAGAGCAGCTTGGCTGTCGCTGCAAACAGATATAGCTCCGTTCCGCCATCTATAATCCGCAATGTAGTTCATGGCCATAAGTATGGCATAAACTTCGGTTTGAAATACCGAGCCATTGTCAACTAAGATGAAGTAAACTCTGTGATCAACCGATTTCACAAACACTCCCGCACCAGATCCCTGATCGGTTTTGGAGCCGCCGATAAATATACGGTTAAACCCCGTATCTGGCTCACAGTCAGGCGTTAGCCAGTCTTGTATGTAAGGGCGTCAATTTTCAAAATTTCATATTGGTAATATTAGTGTAGTCGTTATATCAGAGGCCATCTCCAGTATGCATGCGTCTAATGAAGTGTCGAGTACAATGTTAGAAATATCTCAAGGAACATCAAACCAAAAGCATCTCGTTTTAATCTCCAATGTAATAAATAAATAAATAAATAAATAAATAAATAAATAAATAAATAAATAAATAAATAAATAAATAAGTCGGTTGATCTTTGTTTCGAATTCACCATTATCGAAAATGTCAGGAAAAACGCAACGAGATTGTTCCACAAACGTATCGTGCGACTGAAGAATTAATTGTCTCTGTGTCGGCGTAGAGCTCATACAGCTCGTTCCATCTGATTCTGTACTCGTTTTCAACGCATTATTTTCCGAAGAATCTTTCTCTCCAAAGCTCCTAAATTTTACTCATCGGTGTTGGCACCATAGAGAAGGTCTGGCATGATGAGCGACTTATAGAGCGTAATTTTTGTCCGTCGAGAGAGTGCTCTGCTCCTCAATTGCCTACTGAGCCCAAAGTAACACCTATTGGCAAGAGTTATTCTTCGCCTAATCTCCAGGCTGACATTGTTTTCCTTGTTGATGCTGGTACCTAGGTAGACGAAGTCCTTCACAACTTCGAAGTTGTGGTTGTCTATAGTGACGTCTTGTCCAAGACGCCGGGACTCTTTGTTTGTTGACACCAGGTACTTCGTCTTGTCCTCGTTTACCGTAAGACCCATTCGACGCGATTCCCTCTCTAAACTGGAGAATGCTGTACTGACTGCTCGTACGCTCTGTCCAATGATGTCGATATCATCAGCGTACCCGAGCAGTATTGAAATCTTGTTGAAGATAGTGCCATTGTGATGGAGTTGTGCAGCTCTTACAATCTTCTCCACTATTAGATTAAAGAAGTCACACGATAGGGAATCGCCTTGTCTGAAACCTCTTTCGGTATTAAACGTATCGGAGAGGTTGTTCCCAATTCTCACTGAGCAACGTGTGTCGCTCAGGGCCATCCTGCAAAGCCTTATAAGTTTCTCCGGTTTTCCGAACTCAGACATGGTGGCGTATAGGCGACTCCTTATCGGTTGACATACCGCCGTCTGGTGGTATGTCGTGTTTTTTCGACTAACACTTACCATTGTAATACCAAAAATAGTTTATAAGATCCGAGATTCTTCGGTGCTCAAGAGAACCAATAGAAAATGAAATATGTTCACCCTCTACGTAATATATAGCACTTTAATGTATTCGGTCCAGAAAGGTCCTACCCAAATGTGCGAATAGCATTTTATCTCATATGTGGAGTAGACAGTGACTAAATCAAATCAGCTGGAGTGAAGTATGTCTTGCGTCACTTCAGAAGCTTGTAATGTTTCTTTCGACACATTAAATATACGTAATATCATTCCAACGGAGGTCACATAGAATTGACCATATTGTGAGATGGGCGCCAATATTGTGAGGTTATTGTTTTCGTTTGTGAAATACATAGTAGACAATATTGGGTTTTGCTTTAATTAAAATCAACTCTATTTGCAAGATCACACTCGGAGATGGTACTAATATCATTATTGAGTGTGTCATTTATAGTACGTCTTTACCTCTCAATCGAAAACTTATCTTCTGAAAACACTTTTTTTACCTCTTAAAATTACAATATTCAAAAATCATCAGACATTTACATCATATTTTTATAATTGATTTTCTGTGTAGCGTTATTATTAATTTATAAAAAAAATAAAACTGCCAATTAAATAATATTAAAGCAAACATTAACAAAAATTAAAAAAAAAAAAAAAACAAACAAACATCATAGCTTATATAATTGCAATGCTTCAATAACTGACACAGTTTTTATTCGTGTTTATGGCAAATTTTACAGTTTTTAAGCAGCCGCTTAAGTGTTACGTTTAAAATATGTTTAAATTACTGTTTAATTTGGCTGAGTTAACAAATTATACACTATTGTATTTCTATTGTATAGTTGTAATTTAAGTTGCACTCAAATACACGCTATTGTTTAATTAGTTGCGCACGATACCGTTTAGTTACGCTTCAACTTTTAAGATTACAATTACTTGACATTATCATCTTGATGCTTATGATGATGATGAACTTGAGACAGTGATGTAATGTATGTGTGTGTGTGATGTAAAGTAGGTGACTATGTGAAGGTGTAATTGTGGTAAAAATACAATGTAATTTGAATTGCAATTTTATACAAAAACTATTAAACAGTATATTCAAAAGTGGCGCAATAAATTTGTTGAATTTAAAATAGCACCACACAAAGTTCATTGCCAAGGTCATGTACTACATTGAATGTATCTAACGGATGCGCGCTTTAAAATAAACAAATTTCTATGTTTGTTGAGGTTTGCGCCAAATCTACATTGGCATTAGCAGGAAATTACTGTAAATTTACAACAGCCGACAGACATTGTTACATAGTAAATGCCATAAACAAGCGCCGCGGTCTTTACATTCAACAGTTTCGTGGCAATGTATCTGTGCATCTTGCGGATAACAAAAAACTAAATCAAAGCAAAATTTTTATTCGGGCAGCGTTTTTTTTTAACTTTTCTATGTTTTCTTTATACACCGAAAGAGAGAATTGTGTGAAAACTTCTCACAAAACACATGTTGTTTCTAGTTTTTGCAGAGAAAATAATAGTTTTATTGTTGCATCAGACGCTGTTGATACAAGAAGCTTTTATTCTTGTTTATTAAGCAGTTGTATCTGAAGCTAAAGTATTTGTATCTTTAGCTATTGTATCTGTAGCGGTTGTATCTAAAGCTATAGTATTTGTAGTTTTTGCTACTACAACTGTAGTACATGTAGTTAATGTATTTACATATGTTGTATCTATAGATGTTGCATATTTAGGTATTGTATCTATATCTGCTCTAATGTATCTTTATGTAGCTAATGTATCTTTAGATGTAAGATCTACAGATTTGATATCTATTACTAATTATGTGTAGCTTGATGTTGTGTATTTAGCTATTGTGGTTGTAGTAGAGTAACCTGTTGTATCTGTAGGTGTTCTATCTGTATGTATTGTATCTGTAGCAATTATATATATATGAGAACATGTTGTATCTGGAGCCGTTGCTGTAGCTTTTCTATCTGTAGCTGTTGTACAGGGTTTTTCAAATGGGACGCTACAAAAGTTGAGCGACAGGGACAGCAAACGACGCCATATTTCTTGCCGCTCTTTTGACATTTCTCTTCAGTAAGGTTTGCCATTTCATGATGAAAAGATATACGAGCCAACAACGAGTCGAAATTATTAAAATTTACTACCGAAATTCGGAGTCAGTGGTCTCAACGTTAAGAGCGCTACGTCCAATTTATGATCGTCATAATCGTCCTAGCAGATCAACAATTGAGCGTATAGTGGAAAAATTTGAATCCACAGGCACAGTACAAAATGTTCCCGTGCCAGTGAGACAAAGAAGTGCCCGTAGTGTCGAGAATATTGCTACCGCTGAGGCTTCAGTTGAAGAAAGCCCTAATGTGTCTCTCAGACGTCGTTCTCAAGCGTTGGGCATCTCTGTGACGTCCTTGTGGCGAATTTTGCGAAAAAATCTTGGCCTACATCCTTACAAAATCAAATTGACGCAAAAACTGAAGCCGCTTGACCACCAGAAGCGTCGTATGTTCGTGAATTGGGCTGAGCAACAACTTGAAAATGATTCGGATTATCATCGAAAAATCATCTTCAGCGATGAGGCTCATTTCTGGCTGAATGGCTTCGTCAATAAACAAAATATGCATTATTGGTCAGACAGCAATCCACATGTACTCCATGAGTCATCATTGCATCCCGAAAAAATTACGGTTTGGAGCGGTTTATGGCCGGCGGCGTCATAGGGCCGTACTTCTTCCGTGATGATCAAGACCGGCACGTTACTGTGAATGGGAATCGCTACCGTTCAATGATAACCGAATATTTTTGGCCCCAATTGAATGATATGGACTTGGAGGATATGTGGTTCCAACAGGATGGCGCCACAAGCCACACAGCGAATGCCACAATCAATTTATTGGAAACCAAGTTTGGAGAACGTGTTATCTCACGAAATGGTCCAGTCAATTGGCCGTTAGACTATTTCCTGTGGGGCTACGTCAAGTCTATGGTCTATGCCAACAAGCCAGCGACGATTGATGAACTTTGTACGAATATCGAACGTGAAATTGCAGCAGTATCGGCCGATTTATGCTTGAAAACCGTCGAAAATTGCGTTCAGCGTCTGGACTTCTGCAAGCGTGCCCGTGGTGGCCATGCCAAAGAAATCGAGTTCCATACATAATGGCATCGAACGTACTTTCACAGGAATATAGAATTTCATTGATATCCAAAACCGTTTTTGTTTTATTTTTTGTAGCGCTCTTATTGAAAAACCCTTTATCTATAACAGTTGGTAGTAGCTGAAGATGCTGTACTATTATTGTTATATTTGTAGGTATTGTATTTATAGCTCTTGTATCTGCAGTTATGTTTTCTCTGAATATTGCAGCTATTTTTTGTATCCTTGGATTCTGTGCTGTAGCTATTGTATCTAAAGTTGTTGTATCTGTAGATATTGTATCTGTAGCTTTGGTATCTGCAGGTGTTATATCTGTAGCTTTTGTAACTGCAGTTTTAGTTTCTGTAGCAATTATACCTGCAGCCATAGTAACTGTAGCTGTCGTATCTAGCTGTTGTATCTGTAGATATTGTATCTGTAGATATTGCATCTGTAGATATTGTATCTGTAGATATTGTATCTGTAGCTGTTGTATCTATAGCTGTTGTATCTGTAGATATTGTATCTGTAGATGTTGTATATTTAACTTTTTATCTACATATATCTGTTGTATTTATATCTGACATATCTGCAAATATAGTATCTACAAATGTTGTATCTTTATCTATTTATTGTATCTATACCTATTGTATTTTTAGCTATATATCTATAGTTTTTGTGGTTTATTCTGTAGAGGTTGTAGCTGTTGTTTTTGCATATTTCGTTTGAGTTTCAATGTTGCGGTTTAGCCCCACACAGAAGATGTAAAAACACAACTATTTTTTTTTTGTATTTTTTTATTTTGTAATGTTAGATTGAGATAAATATAGCTCAAGTATTTATAGAGGGAGTACACGCGATATTTTTTGCATTTAACACACTTCACAGCTATTTAAAGGCTTTTATCTAATTATGTCAACTTCAAGGCTATTAAGACACTTGAAGACAAACGAAGTACTTGACTAATTGCCGGTGAAACCACAACGTAACAAACTGAAAGCATATTGCACATTTTTATTGTACATAGTTGCCAATTTTAGCAGTTTCGCAGTAGTATTTTCACTTTTCACGTTTGAGGTTGGCAACCCACTAATGTCTAGTATTATGCGGACAATGATAATGATGATGACGAAAATAATTATTCAACCGCAAAGCCAATCAATTCAGACTACATGGCTGTCCAACTATTCAAGATATGCAAAAATGCGTTGCTAATGCAGTTGTTTGTTGCAATCGGCACAAGTCACAAAAATAAAAGAAATTATTATTGTTGGCCAAAATAAAATACGGCTCTTAATGCAATTAGTCAGGATGCAGGCTGTTGCCAAGTCAACGGGCCAGTAAAAAAAAAGTGAAAGTGCATTAAAATAACTTAAACAAATAAATACCTACTAAAAAAAAATGCTTCAAAATGAGATTAATAACATTATGTAGAGAAAAAGACATATAACATATGAGAGACAGTTAATGCGACGATCGGACCGGGAAAAGATCAAGACAACTATTGCATAATAATAACACTTAATGCGGATTCGCAGAAACGTGTTAATTGCTGAAAAAGGCATGAAATTATAACAAAAAAAATTGCATAGGTTGTTGAGTGGCAAAATAATTATGACAGGTATTAACCATATTGTTATTCGTGGAATGTTCATTTTTTTCGATTATAATTAGCTCTTAATTGATGGCATTTATTTTGCAAACTTATTATGTTTTGAAAAAGAAATACATTAAATAGTTAAAATATAAAATTCGAAAAAACCTTTTAAATTATACCGTCCGACAGAAATGAAAAAATGCTCATAATAAAAAAATATACATAATTTGTAGCTGAGTAAGGACATGAAAACGGGTTTCCAATATCAATTTAATTAAAGATTTTATTCACATTTGAAATGCTACTATGAGAATCGAACTGATATCGGACAACCATTATCATCTTCGCCGCAGCACGAAACATGGTAGTTAGTAGCACTAGATTCGAACATTTCGATATCCACAAGGCCACATGGTTGTCGTCCGATGAAAAAACTCGAAATCAAATTGATCACGTTGTGATTGACGGAAGGCACGCTTCGAGCGTGATGGACGTACGCACTATCCGAGGTGCCAATATGGACTCGGATCATTACCTTTAGCAGCCAAGGTCCGCACACGCTTAAGCGCTGCGAAGAACGTACGGAACCAAACGCAGAGAAAGCTAGACGTCGGAAAGCTGCAATCACAACAGACAACGCAAGTCTTTTCCATTCGACGCTCACACCTGCTTAGACAAAGCACTCCTCCTCTCGATGATATGAGCGCGCAGTGAAATCATATCTTCTGCTCTATGCGTACGGCTGCGGAAGAGGTGCTTGGATTCCAACGCCCCCTGAGGAATCAGTGGTATGACCAAGAGTGTCGCGCGGCCACTGCAGAGCGATACAAAGAGAAGAGGAGGGAAGAGAGACGTCTTTTCAGGCGTAAAAAAAGCGGGGCAGAAAGACGTGAGTGTGAGGAGATTGAGATGCATGGGGACAGGAATGAGGCTCGAAAATTCTTCGAGAAAATAAGACGCCTAGTCGGAGCTTCAAAATCCGGAGCCTCTTCTTGTAAAGATGAGAACGGGAATCTAGTGACAGATATCCAGAGCACACTGAAGATATGGAGGGATCACTTCTCTAAAATGCTGACCGGTGATGGTGACCGCTATTCCATCGATAGAGAAGTAAACCCTGCAACCCCAGTACTTGATGACGACGTTGAGATTCCGCCACCCGACCATGACGAGGTCAGAACAGCCATTGCTCGGCTGAACAACAAAGCCGCAGGTGCTAATGGCCTGCCTGCTGAATTGTTTAAGACCGGAGGCGAAGAGCTAATAGAGAGCATGCACGAGCTCGTAAGCAGAATATGGTCGGATGAAAGCATCCCAAATGACTGAGGTTCCAGTACTCTGCCCAATTCTTAAGAAAGGGGATCCCACTATCTGCGCCAACTACCGTGGGATCAGCCTACTCAATATCGCATACAAGGTTCTATCGAGCGTATTATGTGAAAGACTGAAGCCCATCGTCAACAGACTGATTGGACCTTATCAGTGCGGCTTCAGACCTGGAAAGTCCACCATAGACCAGATTTTCACATTGCGCCTAATCCAGGAAAAGACCCTAGAAAAACAGATCGACACCTACCACCTATTAGTCGACTATAAAGCTGCCTTCGACACTACGATAAGGGAACGATTATACGCCGCAATGTCTGAGTTCGGTATACCTGCGAAACTTATACGGCTTTGCAGGATGACCCTGAGCAACACACGTTGCTCAGTGAGAATAGGAAAAGACCTCTCCGAGCCATTTCATACCGAACGAGGTTTCAGACAGGGCAGACACTTATTGATGGAGAAAATAGTTCGAGCTACCGAACTCCGTCAAAGCGGCACTATCCTCAACAAAAGTGTCATGGTGCTTGCATATGCCGACGATATTGATATCATTGGCAGGAGCACACGAGCAGTCAGCGCAGCATTCTCCAGATTGGAGAAAGAGTCGCGTCGAATGGGTCTAGCGGTGAACGAGGACAAGACGAAGTTCCTTGTGTCAACAAGCAAAAAAGAGTCCGTGCGTCTTGGACAAAAAGCTGATTTTGACACCCACAAGTTCGACATTGTGAAGGACTTCGTCTATCTGGGATCCAGCGTAAACAGCAACAACGACGTCAGCCTGGAGATCAAACGGAGAATAACTCTTGCCAACAGGTGCTACTTTGGGCTCAGTAGCCAATTGAGAAGCAGAGCCCTCTCTCGCCGGACAAAAATAACGCTCTACAAGTCACTCATCATGCCCGTCCTACTTTATGGTGCAGAAACATGGACGCTGGCCTCCACCGATGAGAGAGTACTGGGAGCGTTCGAGAGAAAGATTCTCCGTAAAATCTTTGGCCCTATATGCTTTGCTAACGAGTATCGAATCAGGATGAACCACGAGCTGTATGAGTTATTCGACGACATTGACATAGTCAAGCGCATCAAGATCCAGCGGCTTCGCTGGCTAGGTCATGTCGAACGAATGGATGAAAACACTCCAGCCAAGAAGGTGCTTGAATCGAAACTCGAAGGTGGACAGCGTAGAAGAGGGCGTCCAAATCTGCGTTGGAAAGACCAAGTTGAGGACAACCTGGCAACGCTTGGTATTTCTAACTGGCGTCAGCGCGCGCAAAGCAGATCCGACTGGCGCGGCTTCATCTCAGCGGTCAAAACCGACCCACGGTTGTAAGGGCCATTTAAGTAAGTAAGTAAGATATGCACTTGCATTTCAAATGCAAATTAAACCCTTTTACAAATTAATCAAGAAGAACTTGGAAACACTTGTATTTTTTTAGCGTACTTTAAGAATCTATATATGGGTAAATCCACATTAAATTGACAGGGTTTTAAATTTTTTTTTCTTCGATTTTCATGAAATTTAGTTTACACCTTTGAATAGATAATAAAAAATATACGTTGAGTTTTTTTTCGAAATTCGAAAATTTTGCAATGTTATGATGCTTCAAAAAATTTCAACTTTTCTTTATAGAGGTAACTTAGAAAGCCGTTATCTAGGTAAATAATGTTGCAAAATAGATATTTTTGGTATCTATTATTCTAAGAATTGAATTTAGTTTTTGATTCTGATTTGAAATATTTTCTAGTTTATAATTATTATGTTATTGTAAAATTTTCGAACTCGATTTTGATTTGGATCAATTTTTTTTCAAAATTAGTTCTTTTATTTATTAATATACTTTCATAAATTTGGAGAGGTGTTTTTCAATATAATTAAGAAATATTTTTTGTATATAATAACTTTTTATCAAATACAAAATTTTACAAGTGTAATTAATATAAAGACTTTTTGTTATTTCTTTAAACTTTATTCAAAAATACGTTTGATCATTTTTAATATATAACTGTAATTAATTTGTTAAATTTTATTTAAGTTTAAGTTTTTTAAAGATTTTTTTTAGTAAACTTGTTAGTTAAATTTTCAAACTTCACTTTTTCGATTTACGTCACTTTTGATTCAGCTAAAAAAAAAATTCAAAATTAACTTGGTCAATGTTAGAATGGTTTTTGTTAAAATTATAGAGGTGTTTTGTGCTTTAATAGAGGTCTAATTTTTTTAATTCTTTCTCAAAACACATACATAATTGCAATTTTCAATACAATAAAAATATAAACAAAGTAACAGTAAGAATGTAAAGTAAAGTAAGAATGAACTTTCGTAAATTTTCGAAATGGCAATGTTAATATACCATGTTTCTAGTATTTAATGGTATTTTCGGATTAAAATAAAAATTTATCCTATTGAATATATTTAATAGTAAAAAACTATTATTTATATAGTTTTTTTTTTTTTTGGTGCATGGGTATAGAATATAAAAATTCAATTTTTATTTCTTAGTGTAGTTATTTGAACACAGACGTTGCTTTATTATCGTTTGTTGAACAAAAATACAAACCCATATAAATATATGATAAATATTATATTATAGAGAATACTTCAGTAAATATTATCGGTACTTTTTTTCGCAGTAAATGTAAAAAAAAAAAGGCATGTCATTGTCGGGGATTTTTGCAAAAGTTTATAAGCAGTTTAATTGTGGTATAAATGATTGAACATTTAAAACATGGATAAAACTACACTAAAAAAAAGCATGCTATAAATTGTTCCAACAGTTTACTTAGTAATTTTATAAAAAAATATCTTATACACGACAAAAAACGTACAAAACACTTTCAGTAATTTGTTACCATATGGTAAAAGTTTTTCAAAGACATTTTTTAAATAATCTCTGCTATAATAAAAAAAATATCTCTGATCTTAGTATGATTTTCCAATGGACTTCAAGATTCTAATCACGACCTCTTACTCAATTTTTTCATATTGCGTCAAATTTTTAGTTATAATATATGTCAATTTTCGTGTTTTTCTATATATTTTGGACTTTTTTTTAGATTTTACAGAGTTGAGTTTTCGATCCGATTTTTTTATATTCCATTGAGAATACTTTAGCTAATATTTTTATATAAACTACATGAAATTTGAATTAATCTGACCGAAGTAATGTCCAGTCAAACACAAACAATATAGATTTTAAGGTGTACCTATTAGTTATTGCATAACATATTAAGTTTTCATAATTCAATAAAATTATATATTATATCTAAAACTAAATCCATAATTTAATGATTCCTCTTACTTTGTTTTACAAATATAATATATTCAGTGGCGTATGTATTTATTTTAATATTTGTTTAAATTTAAAAAATTACACTATTTTTATATTTTTTTTAATTAAAACATACCATATGGTAAAATTCAAAAAAAAAAAACTGCTAAAAATATATATGACAGTCGACAGTATTATAGTGAAGTCTCTCGGCAGATTTCACTTCACTGCAGTATTTGTTTCATTGGTGTCAAGGTACTGTCAACACATTTTTTGAAAATCAAAACAAAGTTTCAATACTGTCACTGAACATGCAACGAATACAGTGAGTGCAGCAACTGAGTGCAACGAGTTACGAAGGAGAAGACGAACATTGAAAACAACAACAAATCAACCGCTCGGCGTTCGACTGCAGTATTGTTGTTGTCGGTATTTGTGTGTTTATAAAAATACAACCAACATTATTTAAAAAAAAAATGGTGTACGACAAAAAGAACGAATTAATCGGTTCTTTCTTCAATGCACATAATTCTTATTGTGTTTATTGGAGAAGGAAAACTTAGGCGACTTGAAATGTAGAATCTGCAGAGAAAGATCGCTGATGAGGGGGCTTGGCTGTCTCTGAAACAGCTGTACGAACTGCCACTCAATGCATTTTGCCAATAAATAATAATAGTTTGGCACTACAGTCCTATAAGAACTTCGGCCGAGCTCTCTCATCATTTTGAGCTGTGCGTGTTATATTTGTACACAAAGTGGTGGGACCTACAGTTTATTGCCGAATCCCAATGGCGGGTGAGAGAGCTTTTCATAGGCAATGGTTTTTACTCTCGTAGGTTTGCCATTGACTGACGAGAGGTAGCGCGGTATAGAAAAATGTTTCTATGAAAAGATGTTGTTTAGCCCCAGTCCAGGCTTGAACCGGGGACCTTTCGGCTCGCAGTCCAACGCACTAACCATTGAGCTACCGCGGGTGTTGGTACAAAACCCCAATTTGTACCGACTGGACCTTGAGCACGTTAAGACAATATCTTAAAATAATCAAAAGAGGTCGTAAAACAAAAACAATTAATATATATATATTTTTTTAAACTTAATAAAGTGAATTTGTATTATTGGGCTAAAATTATCCCAAAAACAAACCTTTAAAATGTTTAAGATTTAAAAAAATAATGGACTGAAAGGATTATATAAATTGTATTGTTTAATTGCATGCATCAGTCCAGCAATTAAATTCAGTATTTTAATGAAAATATTTGCTATTCGTAGTTAAATCAGCAATTGTGTTTGCTAGCCTGAATATTTGTACGTCAATGCAGCAAATTATTTAGTCGGCGTACTTTTAGCAAATATAATTTGTGAAACTGCGCCGAAACCGATCATTTAAAATGTCGTGGATTCGGAAATTTTGTGAGTCGGATGTCGGAATTTTGTGAGTTGCTGGTACATATAATAATAATAATAATAGTTTGGCGCTACAGTCCTGTATAGAACTTCGGCCGAGCTCTCTCACCATTTTGAGCTGTGCGTGTTATATTTGTACTCAAAGTGGTGGGACCTACAGTTTATTGCCGATTCTGAACGGCGGGTGAGAGCTTTTCATAGGCAATGTTTTTACTCTCGGAGGTTTGCCATTTACTGCCGAAAGGTAGCGCAGTATAGAAAAATGTTTCTATGAAAAGATGTTGTTAGCCCCAGTCCAGGCTTGAACCGGGGATCTTTCGGCTCGCAGTCCAACGCACTAACCACTGATCTACCGCTGGTACATATGGATCTGTTTATTTGTGCAAAATATTAGACACGTTGGTGAACCGGTTACCGTGTACCAAAGCAAGTTAAAATCGTACTTTATGAATTTAGTCACTATTTCTATGATTTTTAATTAATTTGGTAGTTATGGTTAAAAGTCAAATATTTTAGAATCGGTAGAGAATTTGTGGATATTTTAAATGAAAATATACTTTTTAGTGTGCTATACTTTTTTTCTTTAAAAAGTGAAAAATAAGAACATAGTACCAATTTTGAACAAAAATATTTCAAAATGATGCTACAGACGTCATCTTTCAAAAAAAAAATGTATATATTTTCTGAGTGTAATAACTTGTTGTATGTTGCATCTAGTTCTAGAATTTACCTTGCATATCGTCAGCACGATCGATTTTCAAACCCTGCTGCGCCACAGCAGTCAAGCTGATCGCATATTCCTTGTCGCACTTGGCCTTCATCTGTATGGAACGCTTCATGGTCTCCATGAGGCGCAGTTCTGCATCTTGGCGCACAATTAGCGCTTCATGGGCGGCACGACCCTGCAGGGCCGACGAGAAGCCCATAATGTGAGGCGGCGACGGCGGCGGCGTCGAATGAGTTGATGCGTGAGTTTGTTGTAAAAATTCTAACTTAACAATTTTTTTTTTATATTTTTTTTATTTTTTATATTTTTGTTACTTGCACATTTTTTTCATGTAAACATTTTTTTGTACAGCAAATTGTGTGGCATTTGTTTTTAGAAGCAGCAGCAGCGACACACGCGACAGCAAGAACCACTTGTTGCTGGTTTTTTTTTTTTTTTTTTCAAAGGAAGCGCCACGAAGTAATGAGTATAACGAAAAAAAGAAACACTTAAAACTCAGCGGACTTTTTGTTGATATTTTTTCCAATACTTTTTTTCGAAGTTGCGTTATTTTTAAAACTTTTCTTTGTTTTTTTTATATATATATATTATGTATAACTGTGGATAAAACAGGGTACTGAAGGGTAATGTCGTCAAGTTAATTTATTATTTTCGTCACACCGACGACGCAATTGCTTAACAGCTTTGCACGTTCACAAATCCAACGGGTTGTTGTTTTTTTTTTTGAATTTATTTTATTTTCGTGTACAATTTCTGTAAAACAAAATTTTAAGGAAAACATAAAAATTAACTTTCACATTCGTAATTTTAGTGGTTTTATTTCTAGCACTCGAAATGTCTGCTCTAATATAATTATGAAATATAAGGAGTTAAGATACTTTGGGCATCTGTGCGATACTTTGCATTATTTAATAATTAAAAAACAAATATTTTTTTAAATAAATTGCAAATTTATATAATATTTAAAGATTAAAAACAATTTGATATTTGTAAAAAAGAAAATTGTTTGCGGATTTTATTAAAAACTAAAGCATTTTATCAGAAAAATATTTTTTTTTTCAAAAATTCATATTTGAGTTGTAGTATTTAATAAATTAATACTTTTCAGATACTTTTATATTTCACAGAAACTGATTTATCTAAGAGTCAGATACAATTGTATCTTTGAGATACTTTGCACAAAATAATGCATTCTTAATTCTTCATAAATATTTTTGTTGATATAAATTGTTTATATAATAATTTTGAGACTAAAAACGTTTTTATGCAATACAGATACATTTATTGTTTGTGAATTCTTCCACAGCAAATATCCAAAATTATTCAAATACATTTTATTTTATTAATAAATTTGTTTTTTTATGATAAAAGTAATGCTTTTTTTTAGATACTTTTATAAATTACGGGTACTTGGATACTTTTGTATCATTGGATACTTTTGTATCTTTGAGATACTTTACATAAAATAACCCTCTTTTTAATTAATGAATTTTTAAATATTAATTGTTGTTGAAATTGATTTATCTAAGGAAGATACAATTGTATCTTTGAGATACTTTGCACAAAATAATGCATTCTTAATTCTTCATAAATATTTTTGTTGATATAAATTGTTTATATAATAATTTTGAGACTGAAAACGTTTTTATGCAAAACAGATACATTTATTGTTTGTGAATTCTTCCACAGCAAATATTCAAAATTATTCAAATATATTTTATTTTATTAATAATTTCGTTTTTTATGATAAAAGTCATGCTTTTTTTTAGATACTTTTATAAATTACAGGTACTTGGATACTTTTTTATATTTTTGAGATACTTTACATAAAATAACCCTCTTTTTAATTAATGAATTTTTAAATATTAATTGTTGTTGAAAAATATTTTCAAATTTTTAATAATATATGAAATTAAGATACTTTTATGATTTTTAGTCACTTGAAAAAAATTATACACATTTTTTTTATATAATATAATTTTTCAATAATTTCATATTTTTACTTTTATGTATCTTAGATACTCTTCGTGTCTTAGAAATACTTTTAAAAAAATAAAAATTGTATTAATTTTGCGATTTGGAAAGATTTTATGCTATTTATATATTTTTAAGTAACTTCTAAGAAAATATCCAAACATATTTTTAACAAATTAATTTTTTTATTTATTTATTTACTAAATTATAAATTATCTATATAAAACATGTCCAAAATATTTGTTAGTAACTTTTATATCTCACTGCTACTTTTATGTCTCTTATATACATTTGTATCTTTGAGATACTTTGAAAAAAAAAACGTTTTAATTACTCTATAAACATTTTTCATTCTTTTTCATATTATTCTATCTATTTTGAATGACTTTATGCAATTTAGATACATTTAAGTATTTGAGTCACTGCTCAGTAAGTATCTAAAAATATTCACAATTTTTTTTTATTTTCAATTTGCTTTTTTATTATAAAAAATTATTTTAGAAATATATTAAAATTATTTTCAGATATTTTTATATCGCACAAGGACTGTTATGTCTTTTAGATACATTTATATCTTCAAGATACTTTTCACAAATTAACGCTGTTAGCTTTTAATTTAAGTTTTTGTGATTCTAATTGTTATTTATAATGATTTGGCGGTTTTTAAAGACGGTTTTTTTGTACACTTGAACTTCGTATTTTTATGCGGTTTTATTTATTTATTTGTATTCTTTTAAAAACTTGTTTTTACACAAACAACAACAACAACACCAGGGAAATGTTGTGCATTTAACATTAAAGCCAAACGACGAGCACGAATATGTTCTTCAAGAATCTCACAGATACGCTAAATTCAGAAACTGGATACAAAGCCACACATAGCCAACAGCTATAGTTATATTGAGTGCCCGATAACCACAACAACCACAACCACAATAAAGTTCAACAATAACCGAAACATAAACGAGTTACGGCATACAAAATAACAACAACAACAGCAAAAAATGCTAAAGATGTTAAAAAGAAGAGTAAAATAAGAAATAAATCTTATACTCAATCAGATAAAACATGAAAACCGCCGAACTGAACCGAACGAACCTATACGATACAGTAACTTAATGTACCGCACTATAAACATTGCACACACACACACTGCACAGAACTATAGCGTGTTGTATTTATTGTATTTAGTATATATTGTATCTCAAGTACAACACTTTGCGTATCTGAAAGATGCAACCAACTAAAACATAACGCACCGCACCGCACTGCACACCGTGTAACGTAATACTTTGGCAAATACGTTTAAGCCAACTTTTAACTACCGAAAAGTGTCACTTTGAATTTGCGTAATCACGCGTACTATGAGCAGGGTCTGTTCGTCTGCTATAAGAATATCTTGTATCTTTAGTTTGGCACTGCACACTTTATATATATATCTATCTATCAGATTGACTAAATTATTTGGCGCGCTAACTTTCTTTGGCATCAATTAGATTTGATAGATTCTTATTTACACTTGCGTAGGATAGCCAATTTTCAACGACTGCTTTAGATACAAATTTTTATTATATTTTTATTTTACAAACAAAAACAAAGACACTCGCGCGACGCTATGAAACGAGAAACGATACGCTGCGAACCAGAGCTGAGCACCGAATGAGTCGCGTTACTGTGGCGCTCTGTTGTTGTGGCCAAATGTGCTCAAATATCTCGTAGATACCATTAACGCGATTGAGTTAAATGGTTGCTCGTCATTTTGCTCTCTGTTTAGTGCAATTTAGCTCAATTTTTGAAGTGACCAGATTGCGATATATTTTTTACACGATAAATATTAACATTATGTATTAAAATGAAGAGGTTTACGAGAAATCGGCTAATGAAATTTGTGCAGAGCTTTCAAAATTATGCTCAGATATATTCTCGAATTTACAGCGTTTCATATTACTCAAGAATTATATAAAACGAAAGAAAATTAATAATCCAACAATTCATACAAAAAAAAAAGAGAATGAATGAGAGATTATTCATTCTAATTTTGCATTCAGTTTAAACATGGTTTTAACTTTTCCACATTTCTATGCAAAACGCTCGAATGTCATTGCATTTTTCAGACAGAAACCCTTGATGTGATATTTCGAATATAGTAGATTAAACTTTTAAAATCTGACTAAAAAAAAAACGGACACCAAATTTTGTCTAAACAAAGTTACTTTTTTCGACATCTCCTGAACCAATCAATTTAAAAATATTGTGAACAAATAACACTACACAACAGTCGTAGAATGACTCCCTGATTCTAAAGATACGGTTTAAAAATGTTTCTTTGGATAGGTTTACAAAATATCGAACAAGAACTATTCAACTGAGCTTACAATAAGGTGGTCACATAGTATAACCTGTAGGGTGTATGTCATAAAAACTAAAAATTAGATTTTTTAGTTTACATTCAATTATAATGCACTCACATCATTTTTTCTGTAATCAAAAAGTACCTTTAGATTTCATTTAATTTTGCGTCGTTTTCTTTAAAAGGTGCAGGAGGTTTTTGGAAGATTACAAACTGTGTATCTTTCTTTAGGCTATCTTTTATGTGGTATAACACTTGATCAAATCTATTAAGGACTGCGTCGAATATTGTCCGCTACAAAAATGAAAAAATCTAGAAATCTAGTAATCAAATTTTTATAGAATAAAATATTTTATTTTGCAAATTATTTTTAGATTTGAAAATAAATTAAAAAAAAAACAGAAATTAATATTTTTGAATAAAAAGTTTTAATTTTTCCGGAACCCCTTCCATTAATGTTGTAATGGTAGTGTTCGACACCCTCACAGCTGCTGAAGACCACTTTCTTTTAAAGTCTTGAAGGTCTTTGGCCACTTTTTTTGTTGTCTTCATCTCCCTTGTTACTAAAGCCCAGTATCTCTCAATCGGCCTGAGTTCTGGACAGTTTGGTGGATTCGCTTTTCTAGGCACCAAAATCACTGCATTTTGTTGGATCCAATCTAAGGCCGTTTTGCTGTAGTGACATGAAGCGAGGTCAGGCAAAAAAATGTAGACACTTCATGTTGGCGTAAAAATGGAAGCAATCTCTTTTGCAAGCGTTCCTTCACATATATTTCGCTATTAATTGTACCCGATGTCACGAATGAGCTGCCCCTTTTTCCACAACTGCAAATTGCCTACCAAACAAGGATTTTTTTTGATTTGAATTTTTCAGCGACATTTCCTCGAGAATCGGCTGTATAAAATTCCTGCCCAGGTAGCTGAGAAAAGTCCGCTAAAACATAAGTTTCGTCGTCCATTATGCAGCAATCGAATTTTTTAAAAAAATCTTGGTTCAGTTTTTTAGCTCGTTGTTTTGCGGTTTCATTCTTGACAGCATTTCTATCCGGAACTTTTTGGACCTTGTACGTCTTCAGCCCAACTTCTTTCTTAGTCCTGCGCACGAAAGATTCTGAGCAATCCGCCTTTCTCGCCAATTTCCTTCCGGATATGCTTGGATCTTTCTTTAAAATATTCACAACCTTCTTCGACTTTTCACGATCATGTGGGCCTTTTTTTTACCAGAACCTTTCTTCCGATCAATACTCAGGTCTTCCTTAAAGCGGTTGATAACGCAAGAAATGGTCTTAGGATTGAAAAAAATTCTCTGTCAAAATTCTCTGAGTGCATTTTTCGAGTTGTTCTACAAAATTCTCTTAAACCAGTGAACCAATTTCAAAGTGTTGTTTGGATGTTTATTGCAACTTTTATCTTTTATTAGGTATAACACTTGATCAAATCTATTATTTATAAGTGAAATATTTGCAAATATATGTGACCACCTTTTCCTTCAAATCCCATTAAAATTGGTCAATAGGACAATTATTGATTTAATAGTATACAAAAAATAAATCTTTATTATTTATATTTTCTATTTATTGGTATTTTCTAGTATATAATGGTATTTTTAATAGTAAAAAAACTATTATGTATATTGTATTATTTTTGGGTGTATATTAGGCCGGGTCGAAAAAAAAATGTTGGAAAGTCCGCACCTAAAATGAAAGCTTACCTCGTAAAAGTGTCAGAAATATTTTTTTTGGACCCCGCCAAAAACCGCCAAAATCGTTTTTTCATCATAGATTTTTATTTGACGTCCGATCATCAAGTTTTATATATCGTTCGAAAGGTCAACTTTAAAAAAATATATTAGTTTTTTCTGACTTCAACCCCCTTAAATGCAATTTTTTTGTCATATTATTAATGGTCTCGAAAAATTATAAAACTTTACCGTTGAAAGTGTTTCAGATTGCTTCATAAACAAAAACTTACAAATACAGTATTTAAGTGAAAACGATTTTGGCGGTTTTTAGAGGATTTAAAAAAAAATCGACTTTTTCTCAATGTAAGCTTTAAATTTAGGACAGAACTTCAAATAAAAATAAAATTTTATATATTATTTTTCAATAACGTCTTTATTAAAAACAAGTTGTTTTGCAACTTTTTTGTTTATTAAGCTAACTAAATACTTTCAACATAAAAATTTTATAATTTTTGGAGATAATTAAAGATCTCCAAAAATTATAAAATTTTTATGAGAAATAAATTTGCATTTAGGGGGGTAGAAGTCTGAAAACAGTGATGTCACTCATCGAAGGTGACCTCGGAGGTCAATTCAACCTATGGGACAAATGTGTTAACCGCTGAAACATTTTCAACGGTATATAAAACTTCATGATCGGACATCAAATAACAAAGCTATAATGAAAAAACCGTTTTGGCGGTTTTTAGCGGATTCCAAAAATTTTTTTTTTTGTTTCTGACACTTTTAAGAGATAATCTTTCATTTTAGGGGCGGACTTTCAAAATTTTGTTTGTTTGTATGGAGACCGACCCGGCCTACTGTATATCATAGGTGTAGGATATAGTAATGCAACAATGCTAAAAGATGCAAATTTAAAATTTCGTAGTTATATGGCACGTTAAATTTATTGGTTATACCGGCATTTCATTTCGGTATTTTTGGTACTGGTTTTCTCCAGAATCCCGAAATTTCGGAATCTCGGAATTGGACACAAAGTACTTCGGTAAATAAAAAACAAAATACATTGAAATTCTACAGATCAATAACATTTCCTAGAACCAGTTATTGCCAGTAACTCAAAAACTGACTCAATACCTGCTCAACACTTGACTCCTTCCCGCTCAAACTCGAATTCAAACCACTTATAACTCATGCTGCAACATCGAACCAAAAGTGAGTGCACAATAAAAACAACAACAATAACAAGAGTAAATACAACAATTACAACAACATATACTACTATGAGTACCTTCATCCGCTTTCAGTGTTTACACGAGTTCTTTGTTTACCTCCCACCCTGATGACAAATGCAGCACCACGGTAACTGCAACAAAGCACTACAACAACAACAACATCAATTGTAGAGTTATTAAATTTATTATGTTGTCAGTCGTATAGTGCAATCGACGAGCCACAAAAATTATTCAGAGCCTCAACACGGCAGCCTTAATGCGTGCAGATACATTTGTATCTGGTCGAACGCATGCATCAGATACATTGTATCTGACAGGCGAAAAACGTTGTTGCTGCGGTGCGCGCTGTAGTAGAATTTCGACAGGATGCTATTGTTGTAGTTGTTGTAGGTGCGAGTTGAAGGTGTCCTTTTTGAAAAACAAACTTGGTTAAGAGTTACGAAAACAAAAGCCGGTGGTGCCACAATGACTCGACTGTTGACTGTTGTTATTATTTCTTTGTTATTGTTGTTGTTTTTGTATTTGTATCTGTATCTGTTGACATTTGTTTTTGTTATGATTTTGCTCTTCGATGTTGATTCGATTTAATGGCTGAACCCATCGTCGGCATGTCTGACACTGGTTTTGCGCCGCCTGGCAGTTAACAACGCATTAGCCGCGACTCCGACTCCAATTCCAACTCAGTTTCAGTCTCAGACCCAGACTCGTATTGTGCCCATAACCGTCTGTCTGTCTGTCTGTCTGATCGGAACGGGTCTAGTCTGGCCGACTGTGTACCTACATCCCACCGTTCAACCGTCCCGGTTTGTACTTTACATTATGGACTTTGTCTCCTGCAGCTCGTCGTCGTCGTCGGCGGTGGCGACTATAGTTTGCGGCGACATCAGCCAGCTTTTATGGTTTATGACTTGGCAGGTTTTTATTGACTTTTGCAGTTTAAGTTTTCCGCACTGACGATAATTTTGCCAACAACTACTTCGTCGAGCAACACACCACATAGTACAATTATTTTAATGCATTAGGTACCTTGTTGCAGTTGTTTTTATTATTATTATTTCCATGCTGGTATCTTTAAGTTTTGTGAAAATAGTAGATAAGACTTTGATACGTTTGTTTATTGCATCTAATATTGTGAAACATTTCGGAAATCAGAAAAATAGCCAATCGAAAAAATATCAAATACAAATACATTTTAAAATATCGAAACAGTTTCGATAAGAAAATTAACATAATTATGAATTCATTGTAAATCTTTATTATCGACTATAATAGCGACGTAATATAATTGCTAATTGACAACTAAGTCAAAATTTTAAAAAAATTAATAGACCTAAACGGTCAAAATACATTTCAAAAAGCTGCCATTCAAAAATGTATTAAATCTCCTATAATGGGACAACCACTTATTTATTTAATAGTATACAGAAAATATATATTTTAATACAAATTCAAAAATAATTGTATAATGGTATTTACCGATTGAATTAATAGGTTATCCTATTGCCTAATTTCAATAGTAACGAGTTGGGAAAGTTAGGTCACATGGGTAAGTTCGGTCACATGGGGCGGATTTTTATAGTCGGTCGGGCCCGACTATGGAATACCCTACACCTTTGGTGGGGATATTAACCCTCAGAATATTATTCATATATCAGAAATTTACGTCATATATCCCCATAAATTAAAAAAATATATATAAAGTATAAAAAACAAAAAAAAAAATTGAAAAATATAATTGGGCGGACCACGCCTATATTTAAAATTTTTAAAGGCTAATATTTCATAGATTTGATTTTAATAATTTACGGATCAAATTTCCACTGTAAAAACCCGGGATATAATGAAAAAAAAAAGTGGGCGGATCACGCCCATTTTTGGACCACATATTTTTAGGTGAATTCTAACAATACCTTTTAAATTTTAACTATACCTTGAATACTTTTCGAGTTATTAGTTCCGAAAGAGTTATATAAAAGTGACTTGTATGGGATGTGGGCGTGTCCGTTGACCGATTTGGCTCATTTTCAAACTCAGTTCCTACTTTTGGCTAATATATTGAGACGAAATTTCATCGCATTCTGATCAGTATTTCTCAAGTTATTCTGTATTCGGACAGCAAGACAGCAAGACAGCAAGGACACGGACATGGCTAAACGGACTCGGGTAGTGATGCTGATCAAGAATATATATACTTTTCCATACCGGACACGCCTCCTAAGGGGCGTTACAATATATGCACAAAGTTAATATACCCTGTACCTCATAGGTGTAGGGTATAAAAACTATTAATTTTATTGTATATTTTTTTTACAAAAATGTCATCTGAGACAAGGAATAATTTTAGAAAATCAGTGCCTTGTTCGAGAAGAATCTCAATTGGAATTTTATAATTATAAAAATTGATCGTACGAAAAATTCCAGACAGAAATGTATTGAAAAACACTGTGCAAAAATAACGTACTGAAAATTTAAAGTAATTTTTTGAAAATTTTAAGTGCTACATTATGAACGACGAAGCGTACGTCTTATCCGAGTTTTCGCAACTTGCAGGTCAGTACACTCTGAAGAAAATGTACCATTAAGTACTTTATGGTACGACCATTGATCTTATGGTTCATGTATTAATAGTTTTTTCTTTTTAAATCAAAAGTTTTCTAATTAATTCAATAGTATTTGAAAATTTCAGTACCATAAATTTAAATATTTCAATATTATTTTTTATTTCTTGCCGCTCTTTTGACATTTCTCTTCAGTAAGGTTTGCCATTTCATGATGGAAAGATATACGAGCCAACAACGAGTCGAAATTATTAAAATTTACTACCGAAATTCGAATTCGTATATCATCTTTCCATCATGAAATGGCAAACCTTACTGAAGATAAATGTCAAAAGAGCGGCAAGAAATATGGCGTCGTTTGCTGTCCCTGTCGTTCTACTTTTGTAGCGTCCCTGTTAAAAAAAACCCTTTATTTTGAAATAATCCACATTATTAAATGCGACCATTGGTAAGGACTCAATATATTTAATGTAAATAAATTATATTTATATATTTATTTATATTTTTATTTATTACAGAAAATAAATAATACATCGAACTTATATTATGCACCCAGAAAAAAATACTATATAAATAATAGTTTTTTACAATTAAAAATATTCAATAGGATAAATTATTATTTTATTCGGAAAATACCATTTAATACTAGAAAATACCATTGAAATTGCCAATTTTTATTTTTTGTATACTATTAAATCAATAATTGTCTTATTGACCAATTTTAATGGGATTTGAGGGATTTTTTTCTGGGTGTGGCAACGGACTCAAAAATAACTGCAGACTCAAGTACACAGTCAATTATTGGAAACCAAATGTGTTATAACCTTTTGCAGCAAGAAGTGCCTTTTTATGTGTGTGTTGTAAAAGTGAAAATCAATTTCGACATTTAAATAAAATAATATATACAATAAATTAACTAAAATACATTTTTGTACCATAAAATTAATAATACGTATCAATAAAGGTCTTTCTTATTGTATTTAAAATATCACATTATAAAATTTATGCTACAACCACACATTGTATTAACAGTTTCAATATTACTGAACTAATGGGACGCATCCTATTGACCAATTTTAATGGTATAAATTATTGTTTTTCTATTGAAATACTATCAATTTACCATGATTTTTTCTGGGTGTAATTTTATACCTCAGATTAATAAGGAAATGCGGACCAAAAATGGAAAACAAATAATGTTTCGACTTTATAATTTTATATATACTAAACCACTAGAGATATTTAAAAACGGTTTTCAATTTATGCTTTATGTGTTAATTGTTTTTAAATATCCCATACAAATATTTTATGTGATGATAAAATGTACAATCTATTAAATATGAAAAGTAGTCTTCAAAAAAAATGAAAAAAAAAATATTATTATTAATATTAACTTTATAAACAAAAGATTTTTTCAAATGCGATAACTTTTGGATTTTTTTACAATTTTTTAATGATTTTCATGAAAAAATCTCAATTTTACTGATTTTTATCTCCATAATTATTAAAGATACAATCTCCAATTTCAAAAGAATTCTTTACTTTTTAAATTTATAAAATCGATTGAGTGGTTCCGAAAATAATGAATTTCACCCGATTTAAGAGCGTTTGGGCACACAGTACGTCATATAGAAAAACGTTTTCTATGAAAAGATTTTGACAATCGCTGCGATCGAACTCGGGACCTTTTGGCTCGTAGTCCCTCGCACTAAACCAATCGAGCATGGACATAGATTCCCGAATATTACTGCATAAATCTTTCAATTATAAGTTACTTCATTATTGTCTCCATTTAGTTGAGATTTAGATTAATTTATATAGATAAAGTTTTGTGAAATAATATATGAATAATTTTTATGTATATTTTATATATTCGTAAACACATATTAAGAGTGTCCCATTCGACATGTTTGCGATATATTTATAAATATTTATGTTTTAATCTCTAAATAATTTGTAGATTTTAGTGAATATGTATATATATATTTTTTTCAATACTAAGCTATTTATTAAGATTTATTAGAGCAATCAGATCACGCGGCTAAAAATATCTGCATTATTAGAATACAAACTATTTTGTCCGAGTAGCTATTTGTGAGTATAGTAAAAGCCAACAATTTGTGAAATATTTGACAACGAATTGGCCACGGCGGCGTCTTTTAGCCTAAATATAAACGTATCGCACAAGAACTCATGCAAATTTCTACATTTTTTTAATATGATTTAAGTGAAAACGAAAGAAACAAAAAGAATCGAAATTTTAAATTCTTAATTGAAATGTACGAATTTATTTACAGTGTGCTTAAACGGGCTGAACGAATTCATATTATCATTTAATACAAAATATTTTAGATTTCAAGGTTTTTTCAATTATTCTTATTTCAGTTTGTTTGCTTATTTGAAAAAAAAAAAAACACTGGCACATTTGACAAAAATTTTTGACACTAGCAATGAACGTTACATATTCTTATAGATTTGGACATTCTTTCAGTTTTTCCTACACGTCCAGTTTCAAGGATATTCGACAATAACGAAAAACCACGTGAGGTTTCGATTGTTTGGTAAGCGTTGGTTATAAAATCTGATTTATTTTTATTTTATCCAAAACATACATAACATAACACAAATTATATGTTCATATCAATTTTCAAAATCCCTTTAACAGGACCTGAGATATGAAGCAAAAAGGACTAATTTTTGGGACAAAAAAGACCAAATTTTTTGCATTTCTTTCTCAACTCCCAGGTGTGCACCATTCATGTAATTTTCATTATAAATTAGCAAATCTCATGATTTTCAAAATTGTATTATTCAAAAAAAAAAAATCGTTAAGGTCGTAATTGAGCATACAAAATAAAAAAGTGATAATTAAAAAAAAAAACTATTTAGAATAATAAATCG
The DNA here is from genome assembly GCA_951804985.1 of Dryomyza anilis. Classification (NCBI taxonomy): domain Eukaryota; kingdom Metazoa; phylum Arthropoda; class Insecta; order Diptera; family Dryomyzidae; genus Dryomyza; species Dryomyza anilis. Next base: position 61,385,027 of record OX638132.1, read on the forward strand.
GTAGAAATATTATTAACTCGTATTTTTTTTACTCTTTTGCAATTTTATTGTGGTAAGCGAGATATTTGGGTCTAATTTATCAAATAATTGAACCTCTTGATACCAGATATAAATCCTGATTCATAATAACATTTTATAATACTGAAACCCATAACTGGTATAAGAGTTCCAATGAATTGATAAATTTGACCCAGCTATCTCCCTTATCACAAAAAATTTGTAAAAGATTAAAAAAAATACGAGTTAATAATATTTCTACGAATTTATTATGCTGAATAATTTTTATTTTATGTATTAAAGGTTTTTTTTTTACTTTTTTTAACTTTTTTTTAACTCGAATGCCCAATTTTTACGTTTACAATTTTTTTTAATAAAACAGTATTGAAATCTATGAGATATGCTAATTTAATATGCACATGAATGGTGCACAGCTACGAATTGAGAAAAAATGCTCAAAAATGGGCCTGTTTTGGCCCAAAAATGACTTTTTTTTACTTCATATCTCAGGCCCAGTTAAAGGAATTGTGAAAATTGATATGTACATATAATTTGTGTTCTGGTATGCCCGCATAAAGTAGAATTCATGTGTAGATGTAAATTTTATATAAAGTATTTGAACATATAAAGTATTTGAACCTAATGAGTTTTATAGATATACAGGGTTTTTCAAATGGGACGCTACAAAAGTAGAGCGACAGGGACAGCAAACGATGCCATATTTCCTGCCGCTCTTTTGACATTTCTCAACAGTAAGGTTTGCCGAAATTATTAACAAGCCGAAATTATTAAAATTTACTACCGAAATTCGGAGTCAGTGGCCTCAACGTTAAGAGCGCTACGTCCAATTTATGGTCGTCATAATCGTCCTAGCAGATCAACAATTGAGCGTCTAGTGGATAAATTTGAATCCACAGGCACAGTACAAAATGTTCCCGTACCAGTGAGACAAAGAAGTGCCCGTAGTGTCGAGAATATTGCTGCCGCTGAGGCTTCAGTTGAAGAAAGCCCAAATGTGTCTCTCACACGTCGTTCTCAAGCGTTGGGCATCTCTGTGACGTCCTTGTGGCGAATTTTGCGAAGAGATCTTGGCCTACATCCTTACAAAATCAAATTGACGCAAGTACTGAAGCCGCTTGACGACCAGAAGCGTCGTATGTTCGTGAATTGGGCTGAGCAACAACTTGAAAATGATTCGAATTTTCATCGAAAAATCATCTTCAGCGATGAGGCTCATTTCTGGCTGAATGGCTTCGTCAATAAACAAAATATGCGTTATTGATCAGACAGCAATCCACACGTACTCCATGAGTCATCATTGCATCCCGAAAAAATTACGGTTTGGTGCGGTTTATGGGCCGGCGGCGTCATTGGGCCGTACTTCTTCCGTGATGATCAAGACCGGCACGTTACTGTGAATGGGAATCGCTACCGTTCAATGATAACCAAATATTTTTGGCCCCAATTGGATGATATGGACTTGGAGGACATGTGGTTCCAACAGGACGGCGCCACAAGCCACACAGCGAATGCCACAATCAATTTATTGGAAACCAAGTTTGGAGAACGTGTTATCTCACGAAATGGTCCAGTCGATTGGTGACTAATGGTGACGCCGTTAGACTATTTACTGTGGGTCTACGTCAAGTCTATGGTCTATGCCAACGATTGATGAACTTCGTACGAATATCGAACGTGAAATTGCAGCAGTATCGGCCGATTTATGCTTGAAAACCGTCGAAAATTGGGTTCAGCGTCTGGACTTCTGCAAACGTGCCCGTGGTGACCATGCAAAAGAAATCGAGTTCCATACATAATGGCATCGAACGTACTTTTACAGGAATAAAGAATTTCATTGATATCCAAAACTGTTTTTGTAGCGCTCTTATTGAAAAACCCTTTAGATCTTCTAGTTCGTGATTTCAACAGACGGACATCGCTAAATCGAGCTCCTGCTGATCATGAATATATATATACATTTCCGTATATGCTTCCTTCTGGAAATATTTGTTCGCAAAAAAACAAAGTGTTTTGTAGAACAATAAGTTTTTATTTTGGGAACCCCAGATTTTATTAAATAATATTCAAACATGCCTTGCACTTTAGAGTTTCTATATAAAATGATTGGTCTGTTTTTTATCCCTTTTTAAAACCGGTATAAAACCGAAACTGTTTGTATCGGTTTATTTCTGATTTTCGTATAACGGTTTCGATTTTTAAAATTAATCGGTTTTAAATGGATATTGATTTCGGTTACGGTTTCAATCCTTGCTTATAACCAATATATTTTGTCATTTTGTAGCGAGATGATTCAATGTGTGTTTTTAACGTCTAAGTAAAGATTATAGGGAACACCCTGAGAATGATTTCTACTCCACACTTTATATTTGTCTCTGAACGTTTTAACACCTTTTTTTTAATGGATCACTCAAACACCTTTAAGTAGTTATAACGAGTAGAAGATGTTAGAAAACTATCACATCTTCGGAAAAATAATCACTTTTAAAAATAAGCTAGGGTCTCCAAATATTAACTTACCCAACAATATTATACGTCCTAAATTAAAGTCTAATAATAACGAATACTCGGCCTAGCTTCAATTTTGAATACATGTTTACACCCTGCACTAAGAGTGAAAGGGTATATTCAGTTTGGTACCCCGTTTGTAACACCCTGAAGAAAGCATCTCCGGTATGGAAAAGTATATATATTATTGATCAGCATGACCTCCTGAGTCGATTTAGCGATGTCCGTCTGTCCTTCTGTTGACCATATTTTGTTTGTGGCAGTCTTTATCGTAATCATAACATGGTTCTTATCAACCATATTTTGGTTTTTGAGAAAGACAATCATATTATAACGACCTAATTATTGTTGAAATGAAATTGAAAATACTGTACTTTGATTTTGACAACCATTTATGATTGTAAAGAGCATAGTATGGTTGTCGCAACCATATTATTTCTTTGCGTGCAATTAAGTACTCAATTCTAGAACTGTTGATCCTATGGTACATACATTAATTGTATTTTTTTTTCAGATTAATTAAAAGGTTATTCATTTAATTTTAAAAATTCAATACGAGCTTCAATTTTGAATATATTTTTAGAAATATTTTATTATACTCATTTTGGTGCATCTTTATCGTAAACATAGCATGGTTCTTATCAACCATATTTTGGTTTTTGAGAAAGACAATCATATTATAACGACCTTATAATTGTTGAAATGAAGTTGAAAATAGTATACTTTGATTTTGTAAACCATCTATGATTGTAAAGAGTATAGTATGGTTGTCGCAACCATATTATTTCTTTGCGTGCAATTAAGTACTCAATTCTAGAACTGTTGATCCTATGGTACATACATTAATTGTATTTTCAGATTAATTAAAAGGTGTATCATTTAATTTTAAAAATTCAATACTATTAATTGCATAATATGATATTAATTAAAATCTTATTATAATGCATATTAATAGAGTACATATTTTTGCTTGAATCCTTCAGCATATATATGATATTAAATATTGGATTAATGTCGAAAAAATAATAATTTCTTCAAATAAAATACTATTAATTTGACGGAAGATTTTTTACATAAACCACCAAATGATTTTAAATATAACTCTTTCAAAAAATGTTGCACAATACTTCAATCAACTGTTTGTTAATGCATCATAATTTAGTTTTACCAATCATAAATTCCACATTGTTGCAATCATTTTATGCTCTTTTACACATAATTTACAATTTAAACGTTTACTTTGTAAATCTGTTAATTTGTAAAAATTTGCAGAAAATGATTTACGATTATGACGCTAGTGTGGCTGAATATGAAGTAAAATAAATCGAAATATAAAGGAGTCTACTACGTCGCCATCGTTACCTTTGAAGTTGAAGACGGTGAAAACTAGGCGTTTGGTAACTAGTTACTTACCTAGTAGTTGAAAGATGCCATAAGATAAGTTGACTTTAGCGAACGAGAGGGTCTTAACTAAATTAGCAGACAATTGTGTGTTCGATGAGGTGACTGGGAAGTAGCTAGATAGTTGCAGGACAGCTGTGATACGTCGTTTTTACGTTGATGGTTACGCTGAGATATCGCAACAGATTGTTGAGTTCAATTTTAAAGGTGAGTTATTTTGTAGCCCATAAACTGTGCACATATATCAAGAGTTAATTAACAAAGGAGGGGAAGGGGGATGTTGGTGGCAGACAATGTGGCTAGGATAATAAAGCGTTTATCACCGATGAACGATGGTGAATGGAATGATGCAAAAAGGGAATTATGATGCTGTGGATAATTAACTGATTAACTAGAGACAGATCGTGTGATACAGAGAAAAGATTAATAGGAAAAACCAAAGATATATTTGTAAATAAAATAGATAACATAGTTGGATGGTTGGTTCGTTGAATTTGCAGATCGATTGTCGAGAATTAGTTTCGTTAGAATCTCGATTTGTTAAATGTCTCAGTTTAAAGAATTTTCGGTATGGCTCGATTGCACGAAATAAACCGATTTTTAGCGGGATTTGATTCAAAAGCCATGAAAGGCATTCATGTGGTAAGGGTAGAAGAAAAGATGGATAAAAACACTATAGGTGCTATAACCATAATTATTATGACCTTTTGTGGACTGGAATCTAAAGTGCTAACGAACTGAATGGAATATGTAAATTAAAGAGAAGTTCAAAATAAATCGAACGCTTTAGCCTTAAATGAAATATTCATGACTGATTGAAAATTACAGACAAGAACGACATAAATTTGCACACTTGCTCCAAGTCGTTAAATACCACAAGCTGTGTAACCGCAAAAAAAATAGCATTCCATTAATTAGCAAATTAAGAGGAAACTCGACCCTTGAAATGCAATTCAGCCAAATCTTCGAATTGCATTACGAGCATAAATAAAAAAAACGCATTCATTCATTAATGACAATGAGTGTATTAAAGCGCATATATAATTAAAAATAAATACAGAAAAAGACGAAGTAAAATTTTCGTTTTGCATTATTTGCATTCCAAGGCTTAAGAACCGTTCGTGTTCTGGCCCAACCAAGTTCCCTACATATGCCAGTCAGAGTCAGTCAAGTCTTACTTCAAAATAAAAATTAAAAAAAATAATAATAATAATAAATTCTTGCGCACTTGTTGTGGTTTGCTATTTGCGTTGATGAATTTGACGGACGAAACGGCGCGACAATGGCGTTGAATGCAACCGTCTGATGTTTGCTGGTGTTGAATGCAAATATTATAATTTAACTGAAATTGAATGCACTTTATGCAGGGCTTGGAAAACATTGGAGATTCAGTAGAGAATCTGTAAAGAATCGGTGGGGAATGCATCCAAGAGTGCGTGCGTTCGTACGTGTGAGCGAGTGTGTTCGACTGGGTGTGTTCGACAATGTTCACCCACTACTACTGTGTGTGTCATGCCGACTTAATTTCCTCAAGAATGTCAAATCATATACTAACTACTAGAGTCAATGTACCATGTATAATTTACGATGTGCACATTGAGGTATTTTTGAATTATTATAGGAGGGTCAGTTTCTAAGTCACACTAAACATAGTTTTAATTAAATAAAATTAAGTATACTGTTAACTATTATTAAATATTGAATAAACTTTTGGAACTACACTATATCCAATATATTAACCTGCACTAAATATCCTAGTAGAAATTTCTCCTATAGATCCGTAGAATCGTGTCTATCCTTAATTTAGTTTAATAATAATAGTTTGCCACTACAGTCCTGAAGAACTTAGGACGAGCTCTCTCACCATTTGAGCTGTGTGTATTATATTTCTACTTAAAGTGTAGGGACCAAGAGATTAATGCCGAAACCGAACTGAGCGGAGGTTTGTTATTGTCTGTCATGCAAAGATTTTTTTAGCCCCAACATAGATTTGAACCTGGGACCTTTCGGACCGCAGTCAAACGCACAAACCTCTGAGCTACCGACGCTTTAGGTAAACCGTAAAGTTACGGTATATCGGAACTGTTTTCTCATAATAATTACAGATGGAACAGTGTCGATGAATGTTTGTTTTAAATTTGCCAATATCGAAAATGTCGAGAAAACAGACGCAGGGAGATTGTACCACAAACGTATTGTGCGGCTGAAAAATTAATTATCTCTGTAATGCGTGGTTCTGTTGAGAACCGAGTGAACAACGAAGGGACGAGAGAACACATGACCTGATGGAATCAGGCCCTATTAATATATATTAAATATATCCCCTATTAAATATATCGCACGTTGCTGAATTCGGTCGAGGAACTCCAAGGAGCGAATTGTATTCCATCTTAAGTCAAATATAGATGGTGTAGACAAGTGTGCGCAAGTCAGCAGGAGTGAAGTATGTCTTACACCGTTTTAGACCGTACTTGGCCGCTTCTTTTGACACATCTGGGCATATTGCTGAGATTGTTGTAAGGTCATTATAGAGTGTGTCATTCATGGTGCGTCTTTACTCGCAATCATCAAAGAGTTTGGATGCTTGATGAATGAATATGAATGACAAATGTTACTGTCATCTGCAAAGGAATGGATTGGGTACTGGGTCAAGGAGAAAAGGTCATTGATAAAGACGAGAAAACGGGACGGGGATAGGACGGAACCCTGCAGGACTCCAGAATTGATAGAATATGGTTCTGAAAGAATACCATCGATCGCAACTCGTATAGAACGATCCTGGAGAAAACGCGATATCCATCGAGAAAAAGAATTACCGACACCATATGTAATAACTTTTGAAACGAGGGACTCATACCAAATTCGGTCAAACGCCTTGGAGATATCAACGGCTACAACCTAGAGATGGGCGCGTGTCTGTTTTTGATGGCACGGACACGCCGATAGGTGACACGCACGAGCACGAGCCCGACGACTAAATTTACAGACACGCACGAAGAGCACGAAAAAGACACGAATAAACACGAAAAAAGCACGGAAAAACATGAGAAGCAGGCGAGAAGTGAAAAATAATACCGGAACCTTTAGATTTTTGGAACCGGAATTGTTATTAACAATGCGTGGAACCGGAACTGAAATTGGAACCCTCATATCTTTTTTTTTGGTTAGAATCGGAACCGCTATTTTAAAAATTTCGGAACCAGAACAGATATTATAGTCCCTGTCAGAGAACGCAAAGAACCGGAATCGGAACCGTTATTAAAAAATCTATGGAACCGAAACCCATTTAATTTTTTGGTTAGAACCGGAACGGAACCAGAACCACAATTTAGGAAATCTTGGAAAACGACCCGGAACCGTACAAAATTATTCAAAAATTAAGTTTTATACTGTTTTATTCTCTTAAATCCATAAGAAAAACAAAAACAACAGGTTTTCAAGTAAAGGTTAAAATACCACAGAGGGGTTTTTACAATTGGGGTAGAAACTCTTCAAAAAAAAATTTTTAATGGGCGCGTGCCTGATTTTGGAGGCACGGACACGCACGGGCACGACAGGAATTAGCACGCACAGATATTTGCACGCACGAACTCAGATTTTCGGGCGTGACACGAAAAAAGCACGACACTCTTCTCTACTACAACCTTACTCGCCCCGAAAAGATGTATAGAATTATTCGACTTTTCTGAGAGGATCGCCATTAAGTTACCCGTGGATCTGGGCGTACGGAAACCATATTGCCGGTCACTGAGTAATACATTGTGTACCAAATAGTTCAAAAAAAAGCAGCATCTTTTAAGATATTTCTCAGCCAGACAATACCAGACCAAACTCAACACAATTGACAAGCTGTAAACGTCTTCTTGACCAGCTGACAATTAACTTCAATTAATTTCAATTGAACATTAAAATAACGCATAACTAAGTTTTGTAAAGTGTTTTTTTTTTTTGTAATTCTTGCCAGAACACTAACCGATGAATATTTAAATAAAAATTGGTTATTTGAAATAAGAAAAATATTTTTCTTTACTTATAATTTACTTATGATTTACTGTAATAATATTCAAAATATATTTATTTAAATATTTTGCAAATAGTTGAAGTTTAGATGTGCAAGTCTTTCTTGAAGTCGACTACATTGTTTGCCGACTTTTATTCGTCTTCTTTCAATAACAGACCGACCGAACATCGTCTGAGACTGGTAATAAAAATAAAATTGACTATCTTCGTAAATTGAAGCTAATGAATTGGAACTGACTGGAACTATGTAACATACTTGCTAAACGCAAACACATTGTGCAAGGGTTCAAAGCGCGCTGAACTCTTTATTTGTTTATTATCGGAAAAACAATAAACTACAGCTATTACTATGGTAAGGCACACCTATTAGCTATGTTTAATTTAATAATACTAAAAACACTTAATTTTTGTAAATTATTTAAGATATATTAGACTGGCAATGGATTTTCATGATTTCAAATCGAGAAAAGGTCAACCCCACAAAATCTCTATTTTTTTTTAATTAATCAACGCCCATGAGATGGCCCCAATTCATGCAATGCATAGTGTTGGTCGTAGCAAAGGATTATAGGTTAGAGTGAGGGAGGAAAAATGGAGTAGTGTCGGTGGATGTTTGTTTTGAATTTGCCAATATTAACCAGTTGAGAAGGTTAGATCACATGGGAAATTTTAAAGTAGGTGTAATTATGATAGTTAGGATTATCAAAATTATAGTCGGTCTAAGCCGACTATAAATACCCTACACATATGTGTGGTTACCATTCAAAGTGATATATAGGTCACCAGGGTATACGAATCCTGAAAATAACTACAAACATTCAATCGCTGAAGAATTTCCATTCATTTGATACCCATATTTACAAATGGGTAGGTGTACCGAATTTAGATTTTTTTTTTGTGAACCACAAGTCTTTTGCCGGAAAACATTATTATCATGTATTTGAGCATGATATCAATATATATTTGACCAAAAAAGTTTACCTAAGCACGTATACATAAAAATTGATCTTTATATGTACATTTTATATGAGGTATTTGAACATAAGTGGTCGGATCATAGGTCACAATGGACCGATCTCGCCAATTTTTTCGCACATACAGCGTAGGTATATTAGTTATCTAAGTTATAAGTTTCATTTATCTAGCTCTTCAATAGTAGGGATTTCACCAGACAGACAGACAGACAGACAGACAGACAGACAGACAGACAGACGGACATCGCTAAATCGACTCAGGAGGTCATGCTGATCAAGAATATATATACGGTATATTTTCCATACCGGAGATGCTTCCTTTTGAGTGTTACAAACGGCGTACCAAACTGAATATACCCTTTCACTCTCAGTGTAGGGTATAAAAATGTCGGTAAAAACAGACGCAGGGAGATTGTTCCACAAACGTATCGTGCGACTGAAGAACGAATTCTCTCTTTTATGCATGGTTCTTTTGAAAGCCGAGTGGACTACAAAGGGGCTTGGTTTGATGCCAATTTGAATTCAAATGACGCCTCACAAACGCAATATACTAAAATGGCATATTTTATATATGGCATATGCTAGGAAATTTAATTACTGTTTCAAAAAACTATCAACGGGCAAAATCGAATTAAAAATATTATTCATATTTAGTACAAGTACAAAGCTATACCTTAATGCTGGTGATGACTTTGTCTGGTGATGCCTTTCCACATTTAGAGAAATTTAAAACAATCCCTTTGAACGAGTACATAATTTCTCTAGGCTTTTAAATAAATACAAAATGTAGTTATTTGTAATACAAATGTAGTAAAATTTTGCATAGACCCGATTTCCATGTCTCAAAGCTCTTCGATGCCTCGAATAGTTCTCGAATTCACTCCGTAAACAATTTACTAGGACTTTGCGATTAAATCATTAATCAAAATCTTGATTAATCAGAATACTGATTAATTAATTAAACGATTAATCAGAAAACCTGATTAATCAGAACCCGGAGAAAACTTTAAACATATTACTACATATTACATATTACTTTACTATATTAAATGAAAATATCGTAAAATAAATACAAAAAATTAAAAATTATTTAAAAAACTTAATATTGTTTTTAATAATAAAATTGCATTTTAAGAAATTTGATAATTTCGAGAATACTACAAGAAGTGCTTCGCAAGGAAAACAGTACGTACGAGATACAAATAGTGTTTGAAGAAATTGTTTATTAAACTATGATACATTCAAATAATAAAAAAAAAATAAACAAAATAATATATACAAATTTCGAAAAAAACTGTGTTTTATAATAAATAGTTTTAATAAAATATTTATTTTTTTACATTTATAATGTAGTTTATCAACCAGGCTATTTTGAAAACAGCGGCTATTTTTCAAAATATCTGGCTATTTTTTATTTAACTACGTTATCAACCAGTCTAAAATTTGAATTTTAGCCCGACCTAAAAATTTCCAACTTGCTGTCAAAATTAAAAATAATTTAAAAATTTATGATTTGTTATTGTTTTTCACCGAACAAATTTGAATTTTTTGACAAAATATAGTTTGAAAATTAGAGAAATGTATGGTTCATGTCTGGATGAAAAACAAAATTAGACTGGTTGATAAAGTAAAAAAGCTAAGGCTAAAATTGTAGCGGCTGTTTTGAAATAGCTGCTGTTTTCAAAAAAAAGCCTGGATGATAAACTACATCATAAATGAGAAAAATCTCCTAGCGCACCACATAAAATGCCAATATCAAAATTTTACTAGAAACTATGATTGATTATCATTAAAATGAATGTAATATTTTTGCTCTGGGCTATACATTAAAGAAGTTATAATTAAATACACGTTTGTATAAATTTTTCTAAAGTAAATTTTGAAAACACCCTGTTATCATTGGATGTTCCAAATAGACCCTAACTCTAGAACATTTTTTTATGAAATTAACCAAGGAATCAGTCCCTAAAATATTTGTATAGCATAAACCATCTATAAATTTTTGTTGGAATAACGACAAAAGTTTCAAAAAAAAAAATCGTATAACACCAATTTTCTTTTAAATGTGAAGAAAAAAATATGAAAAGAAATATTAAATTTTAATTAGTTTACAATATATTTAAAATTTAAATTTTTATTTATTCACTATTTTAGACAATTCTTGCCCCAAAACAATTCTTCTTGAGTCATTTCTTTCCCGAATAAATTCCGTCAATTCAACAATTGAAGGGTTTGGTGCAAAAAAGGGCCATGTCCACATTTTTCGATATTGAGTTTTTGATGACATATGATAGCTTATTTATATTTCACTTCGTTTCATAACAAAATCAACCATATCCGCAGTATATACACTGAGATACCACGATTTAAAAGTTAAATTACGCAATATATCCGAATTAAAAACTAATGGAATCATACATTATACAAAATTATACTACAATGTTGAATTTCATAAATTTATCATTACCAATCAATAAAATTATAGTTGAAAATGTTTTATCTTGAAAAATTCCTAAAACACGCAAATATCATTGGTATGAGAATGACATTGACAGGTGGTATTGCATCTGAAGGTTAAAATCACGAATTGTAATACACATTTAATTTTAATACAATAAAATGATTTTTTTATAGAAACAAATTTGTGTTTACATGGGACATCCAGCAGTTTAAATTACGTTATTAATACATATTAAGCCAAGTTACATTTAAGATTTTTCTTTCTATACGATAGATTTTTTTAAAACAAAAAATCGTGAAATTGGCAATTTTATACAGTTTTTATTGATTTTCCAGCTAAGTGAAAAAATTGAATTAACGCTTTCTTGCACCAAACCCTTCAATTCTTCTCATGACAATTGATCGAAGATAATTCTTACCCGAAACAGAATTTCTAGTGATAATTTTTCCCAAAACAATTTGGAATATTTTCAATTGAATTTGTATTTAAGGACTGCGTCGAATAAAATTGTCCGCTACAAAAATGAAAAAATCTAGTAATCGAATTTATATAGAATAAAATATTTTATTTTGCAAATTATTTTTAGATTTAAAAAAATATATAAAAAACCAGAAATTAATATTTTTTAATAAAAAGTTTTAATTTTTCCGGAACCCCTTCCATTAATGTTGTAATGGTAGTGTCCGACACCCTCACAGCTGCTGAAGACCACTTTCTTTTAAAGTCTTGAAGGTCTTTGGCCACTTTTTTTGTTGTCTTCATCTCCCTTTTTACTAAAGCCCAGTATCTCTCAATCGGCCTGAGTTCTGGACAGTATGGTGGATTGGCTTCTCTAGGCACCAGAATCACTGCATTTTGTTGGATCCACTCTAAGGCCGTTTTGCTGTAGTGACATGAAGCGAGGTCAGGCCAAAAAAATGTGGACACTTCATGTTGGCGTAAAAATGGAAGCAATCTCTTTTGCACGCATTCCTTCACATATATTTCGCTATTAATTGTACCCGATGTCACGTATGAGCTGCTCCTTTTTCCACAACTGCAAATTGCCTGCCAAACAAGGAATTTCTTTAGGAATTTTGTCATTTTTGTTGATTTGAATTTTTCAGCGACATTTCCTCGAGAATCGGCTGTATAAAATTCCTGCCCAGGTAGCTGAGAAAAGTCCGCTAAAACATAAGTTTCGTCGACCATTATGCAGCAATCGAATTTTTTAAAAAATCTTGGTTCAGCTTTTTAGCTCATTGTTTTGCGGTTTCTTTATTGACGGCATTTCTATCGGGAACTTTTTGGACCTTGTACGTCTTCAGCCCAGCTTCTTTCTTAGTCCTGCGCACGAAAGATTCTGAGCAATCCGCCTTTCTCGCCAATTTCCTTCCGGATATGCTTGGATCTTTCTTTAAAATATTCACAACCTTCTTCGACTTTTCACGATCATGTGGGCCTTTTTTTTACCAGAACCTTTCTTCCGATCAATACCTAGGTCTTCCCTAAAGCGGTTGATAACGCGAGAAGTGGTCTTAGGGTTAGCCCCTACCTCCTTGGCAATTTTTTTAAAAGACCAACTAGGTTGATTTTGAAAAATTTGAATTATATTTTCTCGCACTTCTACTTCGTTTGCCATTTTCGCGTTAAATAAATTTTGTATTGACTATAACTGACACAAATTATTTTCTGCCATTTAATTCAGAGCTACTATGATCAAATTTTTTTAATTTGAATCTTGCAATAGCACATTATGGGAAGATATGTAACGGACAATTTTATTCGACGCAGTCCTTATTTATATGAAGTCGAAGTATAACTAACTAAATTGTATAAATTTCAATGTTTACAAACCATTCTTTCCCGAAACAATTCTTTCAATGATCATTATTCCCTTAGACAATACTTCTCTGGACAATTACTTTAATTACAATTCATCCCAGAGTCATTTACATTTCTTTTCTGTAATATTTCTTCTCGTGACAATGTATTACAGAACAATTCTTACAACACAATTCTTCGTCGAGACAATTCCTCTCCGGACATTTATTTTTCAAGTTATGGAAACGAGTTTAACCAAATATCATTTTATTCAAATGTATTAAACGGTAAATTCGACAATCTCAATGAAAACCTCGTTCATTAGCTGAATTTAAAATAATGTTCAAATTTCTTTAAAGCAATTAAGCGCTATATTAAATAAAACTTGTTGCACATTAAAAGATGCATATCCTAAAAGCAGATATCAACAAAAGTAAAATAAAGCACTTGAAGCAACTTAGCTACATGAAGCATTTATGCTGCTGCTAATCAATTAGTTAGGCAAGTTCAAGCAGGAGCAACAGCAATCGAACAGCAATATGTAGCACTTGAGATACTAAATACTTATATTGCCAAGAAGTAAAGTGAGTTCCAAAATAACTATATTGCCTGATATAAAACAGAATTATGCTTTGTGCTTTCACAATTTTAAACCATAGTTTAAACAAACTTTTAAACATTTAATAAATACCAAATTTTCACCAATTATAATTTATTATATTTTTCCAGCTCTCGCCAGAATGTAATGCTTTATTGCAGCAGAAAAACAGGCAACACAAGCAAGTGCATACATCACAAAATATGGCTGTCGGTTTGCCTGTTCCCAACAACCACTATGAGAGCCACGCCATTCTTGTGCGGTCTGCACTTTTAAATTGAAAATTTCCAGCTCTTGCAGTGCGCACAGAGCCAAAGTCTAAAGTCTAAGCTGCTGTGCCATAGCCTCTTTATTATATGGTTGGTGTTTTGCTTTAAATGTTGAGGGCAAAAGGCGCCTTACAGATCAGCTGTGGAACCTGTTTTTGATTTTCGTGCAGTTTTTTATTTTGCAACATTGCATTTATTATGGTTTTTTTACTGCACATCATCAGCATCACCAGCATCATCTGTTGCACAAAGAGTCCCCGCCCAGCTAAGTTCAGCGCAACACAGACCCGCACAGCAGCCGCCGCTTTTACTGCACAAGCGCCTGATGTTGATCTGGTTTTGCATTATGTTTTATGTTGCTCATGTTACGAATGTTGATGATCTTAAGTTAGTAAGTTCTTTTTGCATTTAAGATATAAAGTAGGTAAACACTGTTGATGAGATCGCAAAATCGCAGTGAAAATTATTTTAAAAGGAGAAAGAAAAGTCGGTTTATGTGAATGATACAAACATTTTTCAACAAATGGTACATTTTAGAATGTAAAACGAGACATTTTCTACCGGACAATTCTTTTCAATGATATTTTCCCCGATTTAATTCTATCCCAATACATTTATTTTTCCCCGGACATTTCGCCCCAAGATAAATCTTCACAAAACTTAATTTTTTAACGAACATTAATTTCATATATTTTATGTAATAATTTTCTGTAAAGAATTAAATTCAAATTAATGTGAAATATTTACAATTGATGGGAAATGCTCTGAGGAGACTATATCCAGGAAGCAATTGTCTCTAGAAAGAAAACTATTTTCAAAATAGATCTATAGGTAGGGGTATTTTTGTATTACTATGTGGGTCTATTTTAGAGCTGTAAAACATTAAATCAGTTTTCATGATATTTTTGTTTTTTTGTTTTTAACACAGACTTTAATCTTATTATTTTTTCTTGTATGAATACCGTTCCGGTCCAATGTGTCATACATTTTTTTAAATATGATGTAGAGCTTACATTGTCGAATATTATCTCAACTTAACAAATTATGCCCTTAAAGATGTCTTTAAGTTATCTTTAAAATGTTATCCATACCCAAAAGTTGTCTTTGTGTATTTTTGTAATTCAAATGTTTGAGCGAAAGATAAATTTTGGATTTATCTAAATGGTATCTTAATGGTGTACGTAAATATGGCTAAAAATTATCATCCAAAAGTATAATTTAAACAATTGAAAGGCAACCGGATAAAGTTATCTAAAAGCTATTAAAAAGTACGTATATGAAAATAATGTGCCTAAAAGTTGACATCAAAAATGTTCTTTTAAATAAATTCTATTTAAATTAAATATATAAAAGTCTATATAAACATGATATTCGATAATAAATTTAATGCACGAAAGCTTCGAACTAAATAAAAATATCAGTTTTTGTTATTTTGAGGAAATGCCTCTTTAATCCTACATACATATATTCCATATATAATTAAAGAAGCTTTTTTTTATTTCTTTAAAAGGTTTGAAATATCTTTTCTATTCAATTATTCATTTGGTATCAAATCTTTAAATTTTACAATATTTTTTAAACCTAAAATATTGAATAAGTATTTAAAAAATAATAATAGAAAACAATTTGTTTGACAGAATAAAAAAATGCCGTCCCATTACCTTTCATATAGTTGGAAATTAACGAAATTTAGAAGATTATGTGGTTATTCATATTTTCCATGGCCTTTTTAATTAGTCATGTTACCAACAGTACTCATTTGGCAAAATATATAATTTTTACGAATTCTTTTTTTTATGTCGGGTGGTAATTTTAAGAAGAAAGAAATATTTAATGGGCATTCCAGCTAAAATACTGAATAGACCACGGATCTGTACTGTATTCAAGATAAAAAAAGGATTGAGTAAGTTATAACAATTTTTGGGTTCATAATAAAGTCAAGTGGAAACTTACTGCGATGCTTGTTATATCATAATTTATATTATAAAGTATTCTAAATCTACAATATTAAAAAAAAAACATGCAAAATACCTTTTAGAATGCATCAACACATTCCATGCAAAATAATTTGCGCTTAACTTGATTCTGTTCTTTTATTTATGCATTGAATGCTTTCTAGTACAATTATTTCTACGTCTTTAGGAAAATCTTAATTTGACTATATTCCTCCATCACTTTGGATCAGAGGGCAGCTTGAATCCAACCATATCAGCGGTCTCGCGAACCGAACGCTCACCGCGACCGTGGAACTCTTTGTGCAGCTCACTGAATTTACGCTGGCTGGACAAATAGGTGAGGTAGGTCTCTGCTAGGAACTTAGCCTCGTCGCGGGCTTTGCACAGCTGTTGATCGGTGGTGGAGAATTTTTTGTATTGCGCCAGAATGTAGCGGCTGGCCAGCGAATGCTTGATGCAGCCATTCGTGGAGGCGAGGCGCAGTTCCTGTAGCAAAGCGCGTAAAGTTTTAGTCGCAACCATGCTGTATATGTAATGTAATATTTAATATTTTTAATAATACAAAGCAATTGAAAACTCACATTAAAATGTTATATAGTCAACATCAATTGCAGCTCTCAATTCTGTTTTCTCGTTATATCTAGCGATGCAAGCTCAATATCGATATTTTATAGACATCGATTGTTTTTGACAACAGAAAATAATCCCACAGAATATACTTTTTTTTATTACGCAGAAAATTCAAAAAAATAATATATACCACAGAAATTACAATTTTTTCCTCAGACACTCTTGTTTATATTATAATTAAATTATTTTATAAACCATTTACATTTTCATGATATTTTAATGTACATTTTGTAAATAAATAAAAGCTTTGAAATTCAATATTTTAAAACAATGTGTATTAAGGAAGGTGAGGAAATTTTGGAGAGCTCAAATAATTTGAGAAAATGTCTGCCCATCTAAGGCTTTGTTTTATTTGTCAATTCCCGCAGTATATATATTATTATTATATGTAATATATATAAGAAACGAGTACATACAACACGTTTTTATAGCAAGCGATATCACCAGATGATATTAACGGATAACGAGTGTTTGTAATATAACAAACACACGTTATATTACAAACATGCGTACTAACCCAACTTCGAACGCATGTTGTAAATCAGCTTCTGTCTGCAAACATGATGCACATCTGGACATACGAAAAACATTCATCCATTTTGTAATGTCGCCCTTCATGACTGTTAGCATATTTTCTACCATGGGGGACTGCCTCCTGAGTCAATCTCTTCATAATAGCAATGGGCCTAAAATTTACGGATTTAATAAAAATTGGAATTGGACATTTCCAACGCAATAGCAGCGGCTGCTTAATTTTACAGGTTGCTGTAAAATACAAATATTGAGAAAAAAAACTGTGAAGTGGGTTTTTTAACAAATTTTTATTAATAAATAATAATTTATTTGAATATTAACATAAAAGCGATATGTAAAGCAAGATGTATCGTGGAAAGCATATCTGTGAAAGCGATTTTCGATTCGTTTTTGCATTAGTCGAAGAATGGGGAAGGCAAGAATAAATTTAAATTGGTTAAAGTTTTTTTTATAAAGTTTTAAATATTTTTTATTTGAATAAAACAATTGTTTCAATTTTAACGAAAATAATGCAAATTAACTTCTCCTTGTGCACTCAATCTCACATCAATCTGAAAAAATGAATAACTCTTGTAGAGTTTACAAACTAAATATCAATTTAACTAAAGTCAAAGTCTAAAAGTACAACTTTTTGTTCAGAGTACTTTTTCAATAAAAGTATTCGATATCAGTAAGCAAACAAATATCGGATATATGATAGGCTACATAAAAAGCCATCACTATTAAAATACTCTTACAACACTGATTTGAAGTCAAAAATAAAATTTGTTTCTTTCTTTTAATTTTATTAAGATTTATCTCTGTGGTAAGTGCTTAAAAACTAATCATTGAAATTAATCAGCATCTTGATTATGTTGCCTCTTCCATCTTGATCACATCCTTGTCCTTTTCGTAGCTTAGCTCAAGCACTACGTCGTCATCAACAGACATGGCTTTGGCATCCTCTTCATCATCATCCTCAAACGACGTTTTAGCTTCGCTTTTAATATGAGTTTTGCATGCCAATTCTTGTGTACCATTCAACTCAACATCGCTCATATCTGCCGAGCTACTATCCACCAAAAGCTGCTCGATTTCATGTTCCTCCTCGTCCGAGCTGTCTTTGTCTAATTGCTCCTGCAACTCGTAGACAGCATGCATCAGTACATTAAAATCATTGCGCCTAAATTGCATTTTGCGGTCGAGCTTACGTTTCTCCTCGTGCAACTCGGCCAGTTCTTTCTTGAGCGCCTCCAACTGTTGCAGCGATTCTTTGCGATCTGGTTGCGCTTTAATCAACTTGGCCAACATATCGTACTCCATGCGATTTTTGCGTATCTGCTTGGCCAGCAGCAACTCGCTTTTGCTGTCCTCAATATCCTGGTTGGCCATGTCGATGCTGCTGTCAATGGAGTCTGATAGTTTGCCATAGTTGCGCAGCTCTTCCTGCAGCATCTGATTGATGTTTTGTGATTTGGCCGCGGCAAAGGTGCACTGGGCCATTTGTGCCAACAGGCGATCGTAGATTATTTGACTGTCAAGAGATTATATTATATTTGGATTTATATTTAGTACCAGCAACTTACTTGTTCTCAGGCGGCTCGTTGCGGGTCAGACACCATTTGAGAAACTGCTTGAGCAGCATGTTGAGGCGTCGGTCGTCGCCGGTGCCATCGCCATCAATCAATAGACGTTGTTTTATTATTTCCTCTGAAAAAGTCAATCAATTGAATAGTTATTTTATGTACTACACGTCGAAGTAATACCGTCGCTCATTTTTAATTGCTTTAATATTAAAAATACAGCGTCTTCCTTCCGCAAATTCCATAAACAAAAATCGATGTATTTTGGGTGACAGTTCACAGCTGTTTTCCGGCTGCGAACAGAGTTGCCATGTAGACAGATTTACATATTTAAATATTTAAAGTTTTAATGGAATTTCTAGAATGTAGTTGGATCATGGTTGAAGTATATACAGGTTAATGCCCGATTTACATTGTATCTTCTGTGAGTCTCACTGTATCTCCTAGAGTTTCATTTTTTCAAAAAAATGCTATTTTTATAAGAAAATTTAAAAAAATGCAACTCTAGAAGATACAGTGAGACTCACAGAAGATACAATGTAAATCGGGCATAAGTCATATTTAAAATTAAGGCGCCATTTACTTTTTTTTGAAAACTATTTGAAAGTTTCAACATTTGTTTACGAAAAATTTAAAACAGAACATCAATGCTTTGTTTACAATTTCACAATATTAACAAAAACTCAAAATTTGAACTTCAACAAAACCCAACATTTAAAACAGTTTTAAGATCTCCAGGAATTCAAAATGAACCATCGTGTATTTAGAATGTAAAATAGTTAATTTGTGCAGTGAAATTTGAATAAAATATTGAAAATTATGTGCAAAAAACATAACCGAGGACATATTGGTGTTCCGTTTTGTGAATGTTTTCTTTGTGTTAACTTCATATCTTTTAATTTCCGATGCCAGCAACCAAGAAATGCATTATTAAATTAAGTAAATTGTGAAGTTATTACTTACTGTATTCACAGTTAATGGAACTTTTTTTGCAATTGTGTGAATAATACACAATATTTATCAACTTGTTGACTGTTCTAAATTAAAGCGTAAATGAATTGTATATGGCACAAACAACAGACTAAAAAACGACAAATTGTAAATATACAAATTATATTTTATTTAAAATTTACTTAGCGTATATTTTTGTATAGTAACAAAATAAAATAAATACATATACGCACTCCAAGTATTCTATACTTTTTCACTGCAAATGACAGTATGTGGATATTTTAATAATCATTCTAAACTATATAGTACAGAAAAGGCATTATTTGAGTTAGCCAAAAGTGTCCTTGAAAAAGTTCCTATTTATATTAAAGGCCCTTAGTCCACGTTTTGGAGACCCATTTGTTTATCAAAATCTTCTTCGGAAATTTTATTTTTCTTAAGTTTCTTAAACAAACGTAAATCACTGGCGAGTTCATCCAAATCTTCCTGAGTAAACTGTTGTTTCCTTTTCTTTGGATTTGCAATTCCATTTGCGGCTTCTGTCTCTTTCTTACGCAATTTTTTGGCTTTTCGTAATTCTTTTTTTGTTTTCGAGTCCGTTTTAGCTTTTTTTGTTTGGTCCCAAGCTTCCGTACGTTTCTTAAATTTCTTCTTTCCCGGCCACTCGCCGGTTTCTTCGAAAGTTTTCACTTTGTCAAGACGCACTTGCTCTTTCTGTACATTTTTGTAAGTAAGTTTAGTTATGTCTACCTCAAATGTGGGTCCTATAAAATTATCAGCATTGGATTTTTTTAGCTCTGGCATACGTGGCATCTGCAGTAAACCGTATCCCGTAGCTGCTTTTCCCAAGTCAATATCTTTTAGACGCAAAATAGCATTACACTCGTGTTTACTATACGCACGTATGTGAGACACAAACGCACGCACGCCTTTGTCAAAAACACTTCTATCCGAGACCTAAAATATAAATATGTTATATTGTTAAAGATTTTTTTATATTTTGGAACATACCTGTAATTTATGTAATAATTTAAGAGTTTCATTTAATTCTTCCAATTTAAGATCTTCTTGAGCGTTAAATATATTCAATTCGACCTTTTGATTGATTTTTAAAAAGTTGACATAAGCGTCTTCACTGGGAAGTAGAAAAACCAGTGCATTTCCCTCGCTACCTTGACGTGCTGTCCTTCCAACACGGTGTACAAAGCTGGCTGCACTTGCTGGGGGATCCCACTGAATAACCCAATCGATTTCTGGAACATCTAAACCACGCGCCAGCACGTCTGTGCACAACAATATTGACTCGTCTTCTTGACGAAAACTTTCCACCGTATTTTTTCGTTTGTTCTTCATCTTTCCATGTATCCCGAGAATTTTGCGGTGCTTTAAAAAGTGTGGCATTATGTCCATCCAAAACTCAACACAAGCGCATGTAGGGAAAAATATCATAACTTTACTAGTGGCTGCTGTTGTACGTAAGAATTGCAATAATGCGAGAAATTTCATTTCTGGCTCCACAATTTGATAGAAGTTTTGAAGCAGCACAGGTGTGTTGATTGTGGACTTTTCTTTGACCGAAACTAGAACCGGATTGCGTAATCCTGCTCTAATAAGATCGGTTACTTCAGTGGTTTGTGTTGCAGAAAAGAGACCAGTCCTACGCTGCCTTGGCAAATATCCGAGTATATTATTTACAGTTGCTTTGAATCCAAGATCAAGAAGACGATCTGCTTCATCAAGCACCAAAAACTCCTGTAATATAATATTATACACAAATCTTGAATTTTACGTATTAAAAAAATATTTACCAAGCTCTTTACTCTAGCAGCCAAGTTTAGATCACCTTTTCGTTGAAATAAATCGTCCAGTCTACCAGGCGTGCATATCAAAATACAAGGGCCTTCCTTCTTCAGAGTAGCAATGTCATCTTCAATAGAATTACCACCAACTAACAACTTCTGTTTTAAATGTATTAACTCCTCGTGTTCTAGGAAATGCGACAAAACCTCAGAAATTTGAAATGCCAATTCTCGTGTCGGCGAAATTACTAGTGCACCGATTTCCTTGTGCATCCATGGATTTTCTTTATGTCTTCTGAGAATAATCTCAAGCAGAGGTACCAAAAAAGCCAGTGTTTTCCCGGAGCCTGTAACAGCCTCAGCAGAAACATCTTTACGTGCCAACAGCAAAGGTATGGCAGCAGTCTGCAAAATTTGATAAATAATAAATAGACTACTGAAGACTTAAAATAAGAGCCACGAATTGTACTTGTACTGGAGTCATCAGATTAAAACCGAATGTTCGGATTGTATCCAAGATAGGTGTAGATAACTGCTGTTTTTGTAAAGAAGACCATTCTTTGCGAGCCATCTTAAATTAAGAAAATAAACTTCTTTTACTCCTTAAAAAAAAAAAACACCGATAAGAATAAATATTTTATGTCAGATATTTTGTTTGTTTTGACAAAGCCATCAACACGTGCAGCACAGTTGCCAGTGCTGTGGAAATGTTCTCTTTTGTGGTCATTTTTAACTACTAGGAAAGATAATTCCCATGGTAATTTTTAACAAAAACCAACCAAAATTAATACAAAAATAAAAAATACATTTTTCCCACACTCTCAGAAATATATTGTCATTTCCGACAATATTGTAACAACCTCGATGTTCAAAATAGATCTTATAATCATATTGTCATTTTATTGTAGGTGTAAGAATATTATTGTCATTTTTGAAATGTCAATAGTTTGCCACAAATAACAATGGAAATTGTCAATTCAATAGCATAATAAATTCAAAATTAATTAAAGTTTATATTAATGAAAGTATATTAAGAAACATTACAATATTAATGAATCTGTACAACAATATTTAACGCATTTAATTCAACCTTTTGGCCTTCCGAGAAAAAATTTTCATTTCACCTGAGAAAACATTTTTCGGCTGAAGTATCTGCTATATTACTTGCGCGACAAGGTTTTGCCAGCGGTCAACCCGAGGTGAGCAAGTTTCTGCCTAAAATCGCGCACTGACTTTCATCTTATAATCGGAGCTTTGCTCGTTGAAAATATATAGAAAGAAAATTACTGGCCGGACACCGACTACGAGGACAGTCTGGCTAGTCTGACAGTCTGACTAGTCTGATAGGCCTCCTAACCGACATGAACTGCAAATTTTTCACGGGTCTAAAAACATGCTAAAAACAGAAACTGGTTAATTATTATTAATTGCAACTACAAATAACTTACTTCTATTCGGGTACGATTGAATATCTTCCTTAAAATATTTGAAATTAAAATAAAAAATTTCAAATGACATTTTATATTTGTTTACAAAAAAGAGCTGCCACATTATTCAATTATTTTTAAATGACAATCCCATATTGTTAAAAAGTAACAATATATTTCTGAGAGTGCATACAACTTAATAACAATTCCCACGTGGTAATTTTGATTGTCTATGGTTTTAATTCTTACTGCAATTAAATATGACCACAAAAATACCCACAGTCATCAATAATAACACGAAAAAACAACAGCAAGTAAAATTAACACAAAATTTATAAATAAGATAAAATTTTACAAAATACTTCTTATTCAATATTTTTTTTATACATTTATTACGAAATTGTAGCCGCGGTAGCTCAGTGGTTAGTGTGTTAGACTGCGAGCCGAAAGGTCCCCGGTTCAAGCCTGGACTGGGGCTAACAACATCTTTTCATAGAAACATTTTTCTATACCGCGCTACCTCTCGGCAGTAAATGGCAAACATACGAGAGTTAAACCATTGCCAATGAAAAGCTCTCACCCGCAGTTCGGATTCGGCAATAAACTGTAGGTCCCACCACTTTGAGTACAAATAAAACACGCACAGCTCAAAATGGTCGGCCGAAGTTCTACGCATCGCAGTGGCGCAATTGGTTTGATCTTCGCGGCACGTCGTGGACTTAACGGGGAGTTCCTGTACACTGCCACCGGTGCAGGTGCGGTTGCTGCTGTCTGTTATCTCACAGAAGCGAGAATCTATTGGTCATACTTTAATTCCTTTTAATATATAGTATTATGACTTTATATGCGTTTTCATCTATTTTATATTTAAACCTTTAATTAAAGAAATATATGCGATTAAACTCAAGTGTAATTTGAATGTCGATTTCAAGTTCAAAATTAAGTTAAACATCAAGTGAAGAACCACATTTTATTTATAGCTTGCAATTGAGCTAAAACTCGAATGCATTTTGAATATCGATTTCAAGTTTAAGAATAGACTGGAGAACGCTATGGTTTTCAAGTTTACAATTACAAAATTATGAACGCTTTTCTCCAGTGATATCTTCGATAACCATGTTCAATATACTTACTATAATTACTTAATATCCAAGTTTTTAGTTAATTAGGAGAACAAATTATTTTGGTTATTCAAAAAATATACCGAGTAACTGATAATTCAAAATATTTCTTCATCACTGTCAGCAGTTATAAGAATGGCAGCCGGTCCGATCGCGGAAAGAAATCAAGGTAAATATATAATTTATTAAATGGATTTGCTTTTTTAAAAATTACTTGAAATTACTTTCTGTAGATGCTACAATATACGTTGGAGGCCTTGACGATAAAGTATCGGAAACACTACTTTGGGAATTATTTGTACAAGCTGGACCTGTTGGTATGCAGTACCAAATGTGTATATATATATATATGTATTCCTTTCTAATTTATTTTTTTAATTAGTAAATGTTCATATGCCAAAGGACAGAGTTACGCAAATGCATCAAGGGTACGGTTTTGTGGAGTTTTTAAGTGAAGATGACGCCGATTACGCCATAAAAATAATGAATATGATCAAACTTTATGGAAAGCCGATTCGAGTCAACAAAGCATCAGCTCATCAGAAAAATTTAGATGTTGGTGCAAATATATTTATTGGAAATCTTGATCCAGAAGTTGATGAAAAGCTTTTGTACGATACATTTTCTGCATTTGGAGTAATATTGCAAACACCTAAAATTATGCGTGATCCTGAAACTGGAAACTCTAAAGGCTTTGCATTTATTAATTTTGCCAGTTTTGAAGCATCGGATGCTGCTATGGATGCTATGAATGGGCAATATTTATGCAACAGACCAATTTCAGTCTCGTACGCATTTAAGAAAGATTCTAAAGGGGAACGACATGGATCAGCCGCAGAACGACTTTTAGCTGCTCAAAACCCATCAGCACATGCAGATCGTCCACATCAACTGTTTGCCGATGCACCAGTTCCGAGTTTAATTACTTTACCAGGACATGTGATTCCACCTCCATTAATGGCACCACCACCACCTCCAACACAAGTCTCTGCTGGAGTAGGATCACTTCCGCCTCCTCCACCTGTACCACCACCTCAAGCAGCTGCATTTCCATCAAGTATACCACCACCACCGCTT
Organism: Dryomyza anilis; assembly: GCA_951804985.1. NCBI lineage: Eukaryota > Metazoa > Arthropoda > Insecta > Diptera > Dryomyzidae > Dryomyza > Dryomyza anilis. The sequence continues at coordinate 61,410,132 of OX638132.1, forward strand.
CCCCCAATACCATCAAATCAGCCACCATTACCACCTCCAGTGGGAATTCCACCACCACCAAGAATGATTCCTGCCCCAACTGGTTGGCAACCTGGTAATCCAGTTCCACCACACTTTCCAACGGCAATCGCTTCAACACCACAACCTTGCTGGAGACCTCCTGTTTACCCTCCAGGAGGATTTCCTACAAGGCCATATAATGGTGATTCAACAGTTAATTATCAATATTAATGTAACATTTATGTAAAATAAATTAACTAGTTTAATATGAAGTGAAGTTTTAGAGAAGTGAAAAAAAATTAGTTCATATCTTTGCTTAGTGTAAAACCATAGCTTTAAAATTAAAAGATTTTTTTATAAACAATTTATTGTAGTGTCAACCAGTTACCAGATAATGTGTTTCCACGACGATACACACATTTTCTTTTTGGTAGAACATAGAGGAAGGCATTCCAAAGTGATTTCAAGTATTTAACCAATATGTTCTTCTATTTGGTATGGTTTTTTTTTTTTTAATTACGTGCCATAATTTATTTCACAAAGATATTTAATAGAATATAAGCAAAACAGTAGCGCGATTCTCCAACTCCGTATCGACAAAAATCGATATCGTTAACTACAATTAACGACAAATATTGTTAGGATTGTAACTTATATGCGTTTTCTTTTATTATAAAATAAAAGAAAACGCATATAAGTTATAATACTATATATTATAAGGAATTAAAGTATGTTCTACAGCTGCAACAGCACCTGCACCGGTGGCAGTGTACAAGAACTTCTTGTAAAATTCACGACGTGCCTCGAAGATCAAACCAGTGAATCGAATTGCGCTACTGCGATGATAACTTTGCCAGGTTCGCGTAAAATATAAATGTTCTCTGCGTATGAATGAAAATATATTAATATTTCATAAACGTATTCGTAAACCTTGACCACTTACATTGTATATCAGCTCATCGTGCATTTTCCGTGCAGTAGAATTCTGGGGATGACTTTGGTGTGAAAAAATTAAAATTTTATTGTTGACATTTAATCACGTCACTGGGTTGCCACTGAGTAATTTTGTGTAGTGAATTTCGTGTCAAGTTTTTTTAAATTCGAAAACCAACGTTGAAATAACATTCATTTATTCGGCTTGATCATGACATTACATCCACACTGGTTGTAAACGATAATTCTCCAAATTTATCGAACCTTAAACTCATTGCTTATTGGGATGTACCAGATCACAACGTACAAATAACGTCTAAACTTTTTTTTATATAAATTATATTGGCTATTAATTAAGTGAATCTGATAACTATTACACAATACACAAACTGCTCCATCAAAAACTGAAAATGCGGTTTAGAATTAAAAACAATGCGGCTCGACGAGATGAGGTTGATTTTACTCTTAAAACACATCAAATACTTGACACATCACTTAAATTGAAATCCGCGAACTTGCATCTTAAATTGGCACTACTTAAATGACTAAAATTCATTTTTGAATACAATTAATTATAATAAAAACTTCATATCTGAAATCTGATTTGTTTTGCTATTAAATAATGTGGCAACACCGACAAAAAACACTGTTCGTTTTGTATTCAGATTAAATGGCATTGTTTTGTTTATTGTTTAATATAAAATTACTTAAATTAACAAATAATCCATTAACTAATGACGTCGCCACAGACAAACTTTCACACCCAACAAGGCCACAGTGTGTTTCGTAACCAACCAAGTTACAAATATTTTGACCAAACTTTCGAGGATAACACCGACGACGCTCTCTTCCGCTGCCTGAATGAGTTGCATCCACATTTTCTGGGAGCTGCACAGCAAAAACAGGATGCCGTAGTCTTTCAAAACACACAGCTGCTAGATCCACGCAACCGTCAAATAGTGCGAAATATTTTCATTGATCATACCAAAAATATTTATCCAAAAATATTTCGCAGTCCCAATCGTTCGGGCCTTACCAAAGTTCAACATGTTATGTGTCTGAAGGTGCTACTCGCGTGGCAGCAGTGCGAGGAGGTGCAAGAGCCGGATGTACTTGTCTTTCGTCAAACATCGCGCAAGCGACGTAAGGAGCAGCAACAATTTTTAGAATTTATTGCCAACTACTGTCGCACACAGCGTGAGCGAATCTATGCGCCGGCGCAGCCGCTGGTGCAACTGTATACGGTGTGGTATGCGTACACGACAGCACATTTGATGCGTGTTTTAAAGGATGATAAATACAACACGCACCTGGGGCTGCCACATGTGCGGCTATGCTGCAACAATACGCAGGAGGCTTTTATGGATGACATTGTGCTGCGAGGCAGAAACGGCTATGTACCGCTCTTACAAACCGACGAAGACTGGCAGTTGGATTGGCAGCATCTACAAAGACTTTTGCAGAAATATACAGAAATACAAATGAACACTTTAGAGCAGAGCGAGCGCTTTCATCGAGACTTTGTCGAGAGTCTACAGCAGGAAGCGGAAGTTGTGGAGAGCGCAGCACAGTTTCAGCTGCCTTTGGAATCTTTGTTATTTTTGCTGACAGCAGGCGACTATTTGGATCTGCCGTCAGAAATGTTACTGGACATTATGACGACAGAGGATAATCGAAAAACTATAGTTTGCCAGCAGCCGCTGCCTGCGCGCTCCTGCGGCTGGCACACGCATCAGCTCATGGTGCAGCAGGCCTATGAGGGCTATCGCGCCAGCTGCCCCAGTACAAAGTGGGTACTGTTTGAGAATGAAAAGGTTAAGCTGCAGTCTACAGCGGCGGATGTCAGTGAGGAAATAGACGCCTCCTGTTCGAGCGCAACAAGCTATAAGCCTTTGTTATACGAAGAGTATTTGCAAAAATTGCCCGACACTTTGCAGCCGCAAGTGGCGCAAAAAATAAAACACAATTGCGCTGCAGTGCAGTGGAGTCTTAAAGCCACCAACGGCTCGAATTCATTACAAATACAAACAACATTGCAGCAGCCGCCTGCACGAAATGAAAATGCGCAAGTGCCGCAAGATTTTATAGGCGGCTGTTCGATTAAACTCGAATATAAGTCACAATTTGGCTGCGAGGTAATGAGCAAGCAGGAACTCTTGCGCGAGTGGTTGTCTCTGAGTCTACTTGGCGCAGAGCACGCGCAACAGCATCGACTACGCATTGCTGTCGATACATTTGCTTTGCAGCTCCACGAGCAGCTGTCACGCGCACAAATCGAGCAGCAGTTGCGCGAATTGTATGCGGTACAAATGCCGCGTCTGCTTGGTGGACTGTTGCAGTTTTTACAGCTGTTGCAGGAAATTCCTGCCGGTCATTATATGCTGCGTTATAATGCAAAATTCCCAGATAAACTGTTGCTCTGTGCGCCGGCAAAGGAGATAAATGCACGCACCGTAGTGCTCCATGAGCTTTTGCAACAGCAACCGAGCGATTTGGCCTTTATGACGCAGCAACAAATGTTGCACATTGATGATAAGCTGTGTAGCGTACTGCATCAGCGGCATAAAGTGTTACCGTGCGCATTTTTGCCGCTGTTGATTAAAGATGGTGCCACTGAAGCGACAAGAGCAAAATCGTGGCTGCCACCGCCAGAACAACAGCAAGAGCACAAAGTTCTTAATGATCGCGATAATATTTTGGCTAAAGTGCAACGACGCGCTGATGCAGCACAGGCACAGAGTAATCTGTTGCGCAAGCGTAGCAAATTGCAGCAGAAACGGCGGCGGCGGCATCGTTTGACCACCGAGAAAGTAGCACTGCGGCAGCAGCAACAAGAAGAGGAAATGTTTTTGGGTTTTGCGTGAATAATAAATTATTATTCAATAAAAATATTTATTCTTCATGAATTCATTAATAAAATAAATGTTATAATTCAATAATGAAATTATCATAAATAAATTAAAGAATTCATAAAGAAATTAAATCTTTAATGAATTCAAATGAATTCTATTATAATTAAATCATAAATGAATATATTCATTAATGAAAAATTCATCACGAAGAAATTCATAAATAATACGTATGAATTCATCACTTCATAAATAAAAAATTCATTCATCAAACCTTTTGAATTAAATAATTAAACCATATATGAGTGAACAAACAAATTAATACTTTAACGATAAATTAATTAATTTAAAAATTAATAAATAAAAAGTAAACAATGAAAAACTGAAAATAAAAACAAATTAATGAATAAAATAATCATTTTTATTTAATATTATATTGATAAAAAAACCAATAAGCTGTCTCTTATTCTATGCTCAGCTTATTGAAGTCAGCCGTCGTTATCATCTCCACGTCTGCGTCCACATAGACGGGCGCCTCACGTTCCGCCCAGAACTCTGTATCGGCAGCGGCAGGCATTTTGCTGATGGGAAACACATGCACCGCCAGATCGTTGAATACGTTGTGCGTCTTGTAGTCATCCTCGAGCGCAAATTCACACACATAGGGCAACACATCGAGTATGTACTGCGAATCGAGACGCAGCAGCCGCTTTGGTTTGCTGCTCGTCAAACTATCAAAGCTGTTGTTCACCAGCAACACATTCTGCAGCAGTTCCGGCTGCCAGTTACGCCACAGCAGATTATTTGTCAGACAATTGGGGCAATGTGGCAGATAGAAAAGAGTCGGCACATCAGCTAGATATTTCGCTTCACAGTTTTCGCGCAGTAGCGTGCATTGCAAACGCTCCAGCACAGTTTTCTCGGAATCACGAAAAATGGGATCAAAATAAAACGCTTCAGTTATCTGCAGCTGTCGTTGCAGCTCCATGATGAAAGCCAATTGATGCAACGCTTGATAGTTGCGTGTGAATGGACCTAGGCCAAAGCAGACTAGGCGCTGTGGTTGTGCGCTACACGCGGGCAGCTCTGTCTGACACTGTTTCAGCGTGGCCATGGCCTGTGTGTAGTAATCGCTGCTGGACATTTTTTCACGCAGCTGTTCCAAACGTCTGTGAAGCAGAGTTCAACTTTGTTTAAAATATTTGTAAATTTGGCCAACAACTTACAGGAGAAACTTGTCTACGTCCACATCGGGACAGTCGTTGTCGTAGCCCTTGTCCGAGATGCGTCGTGGACGACGTTCCAGACTCTTGCGCGCCAGCCACTTTTTGCGTGTTACCGTGCAAAATTCTTCGGACATGATGGTGAGTGTTTTTATAGAAGTTTTTCTTATAATTTTCAACTCTATTTGGAAATATATTTTGTTTTTATTATGGTCGTACCAAATAAAAAAAAAAATATTTTGACATTTGTATTTCTTATTCAAATCCCTTTTGACCACCCTTTTTCGTCATATATATGGTTTTCGTAATATTCAGCTTTCAACAGCAATGTTACAGCGGCTGATAATTTTTAAAATTTAACCGCTGTTGAATAATCTAACCAAATTTGAGTTTCATATTGTGAAAAGTGCTACATATTGTTTATGCAAAGTTTAATTAAATAATTAAAAGTTTTGCTAGAGGTTGTATAATGTTGTTAACTACCAGTTCAACAAATGTTTGTTTTATTTATACTATCAGTAGTACGAGCCCCATAGATTTCTGATTCTTATTCAGGTAAAATAAATGTTTCAAGTGTACACAACCTTAAATGGTCGAAAATAATTAACACTTTATTTTAATTTTGCCACTCGTCCAACAAATAATAGTTTTTGGTTGTTTAAAGACTGCCCCGTGGCAGTCTTTAATTTGTATAACATAATTATTTCAAAAAACCATTTCAAACAAGTTCTTCTGACCGGGGTTTTGGTGGGTTGGTTTTGTGTTCGTTACAGATGTGATCAGTAATAATTGGTTCCTTATAAAATATATCAAATGTATAAAAAATCGAATTGAATTGATTACATTGTATACTGTGGAATTAATTGATTCAATTTGAAGAATGTACTTTTGAAATAATAATAAAAATAGCCACTCTTAAAATGTATTTATGTTAACATAAATCCATGGTGTTATTACATCAATATTTTGAACTGGCTTTATTCAAGTGGAGCACAATTTACTGTATAGCTCTAAGTTTTTGCAAAAATATTGTTTTTTTAATTAAAGTAGCCTCGAAATTCACAAATGCATTTAGAATTTTTATTTTCGGGATGGAATCAGACGCGTAATAAATAAGTCTACCGAACTGCATGCAACACGTTTTGATGCATTACAAATAGGACGAGATATAAACTAAAATTTGATTTTAATAAACTGACCTAATTCAAGTTGGCTGAGAAATCTTATTGTTCCCATATTGTTCTTGTTTTTTTTATACTATTTTAAAATCGACATACAACAAAATTTGCATAAAATCTGATTCATATTCTATAATTACCAACAAGCAGCAAGTAATCTTGGTAAAATTAACTTCAAACAAACTCCTGATTATTAAAGTTTCTAACAGATGCTTTACAATTCCTTTATTATTTAATTACGGTTAGTCAATGTGTGAAAATATTAATCGTAATATAATGAATATTTAATCATGTCTGAAAAATTCCCTGTTACCTGCAGATACCTGCATTTCCTACTGCTGCTACCTGTGCCGTATATAAAATTCCAAATTCATAATTTTAAAAACAGTATTGTTTTGCACGTCTAGTCATCAAGACACAGCACTTCGAAAATAATTGTTATTAAAATAATCAAAATTGTTTTAGAACAAAAAACAAAATAATACAACAGAAATAAAAGAAGTTTATAGCCGCACAATGGAGAATCCACAAAATATAAGGTATGGTTTTTGCATTATTTTGATTTAATCCTTTTTAATAATACTATTTGTTAATATTACAGCATTGTCAACTCGAGTGGTTATCTGACAGACGACAGCCTGGCATCGTTGCTAAATGAAACCAATGAGGACATTATTGTGTTAGATCATGTGGAGGAGGAGGACGACTATGATGATGAGGATGATGCTGAGGATGATGCTGAATCAAATGATTCGTTGCAAGTTTCAATTATTTCCGTAGATTAATTTAGTTTGTAATTTTTTTCTTTAGTTATTTAAAATATTTAGAGACTATTTGATAATGCTAAGCGACTATATTTGTAAAAATAAACTGTATAAAAATGAACTTAATATTAAAAATATTAAAAAAATATACAAACAAAATTTGGAATTTTAAAATTGTTATTAAAATGTTTGATTAATCACCCAGTAGTAAATTCCTGGCTTAAGAAGCTATGCTAGCACAGATACTCAAGCAGGTAGAACCCCTTTCCGACTAAATGATTTTCTTTCTTCTTTTTTACATCCATAATTATAATAAATTATAAAATTCAAATCAAAAGAAATGTTAAACAAATCAATATTAAGGTATCACACATATATAAAATACAAAAATTCACTAAAAATTGTGAATTTCTACAAAATTAACATTTCTCTAAAATTCTGATAGTTTAGAGTGACTCCTAAAGCCTCACATAGACCAGACAATGTCCATAGTGTTACCACTGAACCTGTCTTTAGTTAGATCTCTTTAGTCTTTGTCTGTTATCAATATAACAACTACTATAACAATTTTCAGAACTGGATTTCGTCCCACAGTGCACTGCTTAATTATAAAATAATCCTCAAGTGCACTAAAATTTGATGCCATATTTATTGACTAAAGTTTTATTTTTATACCCTACACTAATGCCCGTAACTTCAACGAATAGATATCTACTGGTGCTTAGTTATCTATCGTGTAAGCAAAATTTCGTAACTTCAACGCATAGTTAAGGAGTAAAAACACCGGATAGGTAAGAGATATCTGTTCGGTACGAACACCAATAGATATCTACTCGTTGAAGTTACGGGCATAAGAGTGAAAGGGTATATTCAGTTTGGTACGCCGTTTGTAACACCCAGAAGGAAGCATCCCCAGTATGGAAAAGTATATATTGTCATTGTTATGCCAAAGGGGCGAATGTGCATTTTTAAAAATGCTGGGAAATCAAATTTTAAAGTTTGAAGTGCTTTAAAAATTAGCAAAATTTAGATTTTTTTCAATTTTTTCTGTTATTTTGGTTTATTAATGAATTATTATAACGTGTATTTAATATCTTTGAATTTGGACAACTTACTGAATTATAAATACGGATTTTGTGTGACTATATCCTGATCAAAACGCAAATATTTTTGTTTTTATGCCATAACTTTTGATGGGTACAAGACAGAATAGTGTGGTTAAGGTATTAATTGTTTGTTTTTAAAGCACCGATCTATTGGCATCATTATCTATTGGCATCATATATTTTGCCAAACATTAATTTGCCATTTGTTATTTGCAGGAAAAAAGTTTGGCAAACAAATTTTAAATAATGATGCCAATCGATAGGTGTTTTAAAAACAAATAATTAATACCTTTACACCACTATTTTATCTTGCACCAATAAAAAATTATAGCAAAAATCGAAGAAATTGGAAAAATTGCCTTTACACCACTATTTTATCTCGTATCAATAAAAAGTTATGGCGAAAAAGAAAAGATTCGCCCTTTTGGCATGACAAGATTTTCAATTTTTCAAATTCGCCCTTTTGGTTTTGACTTTTGTGTCTAGAAATATCCAACAAAACGACACGCGATTTTAGCACAGTATACTTGAGGAAAAACTACTTTCAAAATTGTAAAAAAACGCAAATGTCAAAAATTGCACATTCGCCCCTTTGGCATGATACTGACGATATATTATTGATCAGCATAACCTCCTAAGTCGATTTAGCGATGTCCCTCTGTCTGTCTGTTGAAATCACGATTACAGAAAAATTTGAAGAGCTAGATCAATGAAACATCTAATTTAGATTACTTATATATCTACGCTGTACCAACAAGAAAATTGGCATGATCGGACCTTAGTGACCTGCGAACCGACCACTTGTTCAAATACCTCATAAAATTTACATCTACGGATGAATTTTACTTTATACGAGTTTAAGTGAACTTTTTTGGCCAAATATATATTGCCTTTATGTCCAAATATATGAAAATAATGTTTTCTCGGGAACTGACGTGTGGTTCTCGAAAAAAAAATCGAAATTTGGTATACCTACCCATTTGTACATATGGGTATCAAATGAAAGGAAATTCTTCAGCGTTTTTAAGTTTATAGGTATTTTTAGGATTTGTAAACCCTAGTGACCTATGTACCTTTTAAGTGGTCACCAAACACATTATCACATATGTGTAGGGTATTTATAGTCGGCTTAGACCGACTATAACTTACATAATTCTAACTAACTTAATCACACCAATTATCAAAATATCCCTATTTCAAAATTTCCCATGTGATCTAACCCTCTCAACTGGTTTTGAATCCAAATGACGAGACCTACAGTTTAATTAATGCCCAACCCAACGACGTTCAGTGGTTGTTTTTGTTGTAATATATTCTTTTATTAGTATTCAAATTGATTGCTAATATTAGATACTCAAAAATATTATTTTGGTTTGAAATTTTGTACCTCTGAACATTTTTGAAAAATTAACTTAACATTTATTTATTTAATTAATTAACTTTTAACAGCCAGTTAAAAGAAGTGAAGCTGAAATTAACGTTAAGTTATATAAGTATATAAATAAATACACTTTCACACCATGCCCAAACAAAGGTAAAAACAAAAATACAAAAACAAAAGGAAAATACAAAAGTAAAAACACAAAGCAAAAATTAAAAACAAATTAAAAATACCCAAAAGCAAAAACAAAATACAAAAGCAAAGCACACAAAAACTTAAATGAACAGAAAAGCAAAAACACAAGCAAAAACATAAAACCAAAAACAAAGCAAAAACGCAAAATCACATAAACACAAAAACTTTAGTAAATATGTAACAACAAAAGCAAAAGTATAAATAAAAGAAAGAAAAATGCAGAAACAAAAAAAAGCAAAAATAAATAAATAAAAACAAAACATGAATATTTCAAACAATAACACAAATCTCTATCTCAAAATCGAAAGAAAAAACAGAAAAACGCAAAAAAAAACCAATATAAACAAAAGTAAAACAAAAACGGGAAAAACACAAAAGGCTAACACATAAATAAGAGCAAAAACCAAATCAAAAACAAACACAAAAATAAAAAACAAACACATAATGAGCAAAAACTAACAAAAAAATATATAACAAAAGTAAAAACACGAAAGCACAAAACCAAAATTAAGTCTTATTTCGATTAAGAGCTGCATACATTTTAATTTTTTAAAAATTCACATAATATTTTTGTTACTACCAGAGACTGTTACGAGTAATATACAAAAAAAACAAAAATAAAAATTATTTTTGACCAAAACATTTTTTTGTTCAGTATTAACGATTATTTTTGATTTTTAAAATTTTGCTCAGAAATAAAACTCAAATTTCAATTTTTATTTTCAAACTAAAAAATAAAAATTAATTTTTATTATGTTTTGCTCAAGAATAACGATTATTTTTAATTTATACTTTTTTTACTCAAAAATAAAAATTAGGGTGCGTTGTGCATAATTTGATGTGCAGCAAAAATAATGTTCTTACGATGGAAAGGATGGCCTCTAGTACTAATTTGAGTCATATTAGTGAACACTTTCGAAGGATCACGTGTATTACAATTAATTTGGGGCCATCGATAAATAAAACTTGAAAACAAATTTCGCCTGCATCTTATTTACTGGAACACGTGTTACTACAAAAAAAAGCTTGAAGTGCGTCATTGAAAATTTTATGGGTGAATCTGTTCCAATGGGATTACAGAAGCACCCAAGAGCATCGTTGGATTTTTCGGTGAATCTGTACCAATGTACAAAAGCATCTAAATGTGTCATAGAAATTATTTTGGGTGAATCAATTCCAATGGGATAACAAAAGCTTCCAAGTACGTCATTGGAATGCTCAATGCAGCATTCCAATGACGTACCGTTTTTTTTTAATTTTCCAGTTAAGCAATATCTATGATCCTAGGAAATGATTAATCCAAACAAGTTTTATTGACGCTTATGGATGTGAAGTTATGACCATTGGAACATATTCACACAAAAATGCTCCAATGACATAGTTGGATGTGTCTCTATATTCCTATTCCTGCAATATATGTTCCAATTTATAGGAACGTGGACCTTTTTTTGTAAGAGAGTTTGTCGGTAAACTGCAGTTCTACCATATTTGGACGAAACAGATTAGTCATTTGAAACTTTCCAAGGGATATAAAGGGTTTTTCAATAAGAGCGCTACAAAAGTTTTTTTTTTAAATAAAACAAATATGGTTATATCAATGAAATTCTTTATTCCTGTAAAAGTACGTTCGATGCCATTATGTATGGAACTCGATTTCTTTTGCATGGCACCACGGGCACGCTTGCAGAAGTCCAGACGCTGAACCCAGTTTTCGACGGTTTTCAAGCATAAATCGGCCGATACTGCTGCAATTTCACGTTTGATATTCGTACAAAGTTTATCAGACGTCGCTGGCTTGTTGGCATAGACCATAGACTTGACGTAGCCCCACAGGAAATAGTCTAACGGCGACAAATCGCACGACCGAGGCGGCCAATCGTCTGGATCATTTCGTGAGATAACACGTTCTCCAAACTTGGTTTCCAATAAATTGATTGTGGCATTCGCTGTGTGGCTTGTGGCGCCGTCCTGTTGGAACCACATGTCCTCCAAGTCCATATCATCCAATTGGGGCCAAAAATATTCGGTTATCATTGAACGGTAGCGATTCCCATTCACAGTAACGTGCCGGTCTTGATCATCACGAAAAAGTACGGCCCAATGACGCCGCCGGCCCTTAAACCGCACCAAACCGTAATTTTTTCGGTATACAATGATGACTCATGGAGTACGTGTGGATTGCTGTCTGACCAATAATTTTGTTTATTGACGAAGCCATTCAGCAAGAAATGAGCCTCATCGCTGAAGATGATTTTTCGATGAAAATCCGAATCATTTTCAAGTTGTTGCTCAACCCAATTCACGAACATACGACGCTTCTGGTGGTCAAACGGCTTCAGTTCTTGCGTCAATTTGATTTTGTAAGGATGTAGGCCAAGATCTTTTCGCAAAATTCGCCACAAGGACGTTACAGAGATGCCCAACGCTTGAGAACGACGTGTGAGACACACATTTGGGCTTTCTTCAAATGAAGCCTCAGCGGCAGCAATATTCTCGACACTACGGGCACTTCTTTGTCTCACTGGCACGGGAACATTTTGTACTGTGCCTGTGAATTCAAATTTTTCCACTAGACGCTCAATTGTTGATCTGCTAGGACGATTTTGACGACCATAAATTGGACGTAGCGCTCTTAACGTTCAGGGCACTGACTCCGAATTTCGGTAGTAAATTTTAATAATTTCAACTCGTTGTTGGCTCGTATATCTTTCCATCATGAAATAGCAAACCTTACTGAAGAGAAATGTCAAAAGAGCGGCAAGAAATATGGCGTCGTTTGCTGTCCCTGTCGCTCTACTTTTGTAGCGTCCCTGTTGGAAATCCCTTTAGATACTCGTACTTTGGCACATAGAATTTCACCAGTAATACTGTAGCGTCGATGGCTCAATTGGTTAGTGAATTCGACTGCGAGCCAAAACGTCCACGGTTCGATCGCAGTGACTGTCAATACCAAATATAGATATAATTTTATATACAACGCTACCTCTCGGCAGTCCTACGTGAGAAAACATTGCCTAAAAAAGTTCTCACCGCGCCGTTCGTAGGTCCCACCACTTTGAGTACAAATAAATATAACCCGCACAGCTCAAATGGTGAGGGGTTCTACAGAACTGTAGCGCCAAACTATTATTATTAGTAATATTGACCACCAGCACACGTGATCCTTCGAAGGTGTTCACTAGAGATGGGCATGTGAGCGTGATTCAGCGTGATTCACGTGAATCACGTGTGATTGTGATTGAATCCTAATTTTACTCACGTGATTGTGAGTGAGTGAGTGTGCGTGAGTAAATTTTTTTCGTGAGTGAGTGTGAGTGAGTCGAATATTTTATAAAATAAAAAATCTCACATTTAATTTTTTCGATTTTTCTATATTTTTGCTGAACTACAGAGCAAGTAGGGCCACCCCTTGAACTCAGATGGCTTTGGGAAGGCGGCTACCCACTATTCAGAACTATAATAAATGAAACCGACCGTCATATACCCACCCCTTCTTCAATTCAGAATAAGTTCCAATATTTCAGTCAACAATTGATATAACCCCTGCAAACCGACCGTACTTAGTATGGGCTAGTTTATTTTTGTGGGGTCATGTCAATAGTTTTTGCTTGTATTGACTTTTGTTTATTAAGTTTAGTTTGTTCCAGAGGTTCGTTGTTCACAAAGTCAATTTTTTTCCAGAGATCATTTTTCCAGGGACAATTCTCAAAGATTTTACACGAATTCTTTACCGGAGAGGCAATTTTTTGGTTTTTATATGAACAGCACATCGAATGTCTTACACATTTCCATCTCCGTTAAAAAATAAGATATATTTTATTAAACTCCCTAGCATCATTATTGCGTTTAAAGATGTAGGTTGTATTAGAGGTGCCACGCTCGGTCGACCAATCTCACCAACATATACAAATGAAATATGTATTTTTATGCATTCTGAAAAAAAACACGTGATTTAGCGTGATTCACGTGAATCACGCGTGATTGTGATTGAATCTTAATTTTACTCACGTGATTGTGAGTGAGTGTGAGTCAAAACTCACTCACGTGCCCATCTCTAGTCCGTATACACGATAACTTGAGAAATACTGCTTAGAATGCGATGAAATTTCGTTTCTACACTTTTTAGCCAAAAGTTAGTTTTGTCAATGTAAATGAGCCAAATTGGTCAACGGACACGCCCACCTCCCATACAAGACACTTTTATATAACTCGTTACGAACCAATAACTCGAAAAGTATTCAAGATATACTTATAAAACGTATTGTTAGAATTCACTATGGGACTATGGGGGCGATTATCACAAGGCAACGTGTCTGAGTGCTTCAACATGGCGAAGCCAGCGCAATCCTTGTCGGTGTCGTCTCAAGTCAACTCACTGGTCACCAGAATTGACAAATTGTCAAATGGTGACACCTCCACTTCGGTGGAAGTCCTCCTCGTGGAAGTCCCTGGAAACGGCGCTCTACACCATCCGGTGTAGAAGTCGGCTAAAGTGAGTGGCGAGCATCTCCCTCAGAGTGAGGGTTCGTGCGTTGGGTTTGGGTCCCACCACGGAAAAAACCTATGCGCCCAATGAAAACAAAAAAGAAGCCTCGGATAACGACCGATTACAACGATGACGACCCACGCAAACGTTTTAAGGACCATGATTTACGGATATGCACCTGGAATGTCCGGACCCTTTATAGGGAAGGTGCCTCTATCCAGCTGGCAGATGTCCTCGAAAAATATAAGGCTGACATCACCGCTATCCAGGAGATGCGATGGACGGGACAGGGCTGTTCGAAACAAGCGTCCTGTGATATCTACTACAGCTGCCATGCGGAGAGACACGAATTTGGATGTGGATTTGTGGTCGGCAAGAGACTCCGCCACCTTGTCTCTAGGTTCACGCCCGTGGACGAAAGGCTCGCAACAATCCGCATCAAGGCTAAATATTTCCATATCAGCCTAATTTGTGCACACGCTCCGACGAACGAGAAAGATGACGAGACAAAAGAGCGCTTCTACGAGCGCCTAGACAACGCATACGAGCGCTGCCCCCGCCACGATATCAAAATCGTGCTAGGCGATTTTAACGCCAAGGTGGGCAGAGAAGCCATCTATTGTCCCACAATCGGAAAATTTAGTCTCCATGCCAACACTTCCGATAACGGAACGAGGCTAATCGACTTCGCCGCAGCACGAAACATGGTAGTTAGTAGCACTAGATTCGAACATTTCGATATCCACAAGGCCACATGGTTGTCGCCCGATCAAAAAACTCGAAATCAAATTGATCACGTTGTGATTGACGGAAGGCACGCTTCAAGCGTGATGGACGTACGCACTATCCGAGGTGCCAATATGGACTCGGATCATTACCTTGTAGCAGCCAAGGTCCGCACACGCTTAAGCGCTGCGAAGAACGTACGGAACCAAACGCAGAGAAAGCTAGACGTCGGAAAGCTGCAATCACAACAGACAACGCAAGCCTTTTCCACTCGACTCTCACACCTGCTTAGACAAAGCACTCCTCCTCTCGATGATATAAGCGCGCAGTGGAATCATATCTCCTGCTCTATGCGTACGGCTGCCGAAGAGGTGCTTGGATTCCAACGCCCCCTGAGGAATCAGTGGTATGACCAAGAGTGTCGCGCGGCCACTGCAGAGAAAGACGCTGCGTACAAATCCACCCTGCAGTCAGTAGCTACGCGAGCTGCGAAGGAGCGATACAAAGAGAAGAGGAGGGAAGAGAGACGTCTTTTCAGGCGTAAAAAAAGCGAGGCAGAAAGACGTGAGTGTGAGGAGATTGAGATGCATGGGGACAGGAATGAGGCTCGAAAATTCTTCGAGAAAATAAGACGCCTAGCCGGAGGTTCAAAATCCGGAGCCTCTTCCTGTAAAGATGAGAACGGAAATCTAGTGACAGATATCCAGAGCACACTGAAAATATGGAGGGATCACTTCTCTAAACTGCTGACCGGTGATGATGACCTCAATTCCACCGATAGAGAAGCAAACCCGGCAACCCCAGTACTTGATGACGACGTTGAGATTCCGCCACCCGACCATGACGAGGTCAGAACAGCCATTGCTCGGCTGAAAAACAACAAAGCCGCAGGTGCTGATGGCCTGCCTGCTGAATTGTTTAAGACCGGAGGCGAAGAGCTAATAGAGAGCATGCACGAGCTCGTAAGCAGAATATGGTCGGATGAAAGCATGCCAAGTGACTGGAACCTCAGTGTACTCTGCCCAATCCTTAAGAAAGGGGATCCCACTATCTGCGCCAACTACCGTGGGATCAGCCTACTCAATATCGCATACAAGGTTCTATCGAGCGTATTATGTGAAAGACTGAAGCCCATCGTCAACAGACTGATTGGACCTTATCAGTGCGGCTTCAGACCTGGAAAGTCCACCATAGACCAGATTTTCACATTGCGCCTAATCCAGGAAAAGACCCTAGAAAAACAGATCGACACCTACCACCTATTAGTCGACTATAAAGCCGCCTTCGACACTCCGATAAGGGAACGATTATACGCCGCAATGTCTGAGTTCGGTATACCTGCGAAACTTATAAGGCTTTGCAGGATGACCCTGAGCAACACACGTTGCTCAGTGAGAATAGGAAAAGACCTCTCCGAGCCATTTCATACCGAACGAGGTTTCAGACAGGGTGACTCCCTATCGTGCGACTTTTTTAACTTATTGATGGAGAAAATAGTTCGAGCTGCCGAACTCCGTCAAAGCGGCACTATCCTCAACAAAAGTGTCATGCTGCTCGCATATGCCGACGATATTGATATCATTGGCAGGAGCACACGAGCAGTCAGCGCAGCATTCTCCAGATTGGAGAAAGAGTCGCGTCGAATGGGTCTAGCGGTGAACGAGGACAAGACGAAGTTCCTTGTGTCAACAAGCAAAAAAGAGTCCGTGCGTCTTGGACAAAAAGCTGATTTTGACACCCACAAGTTCGACATTGTGAAGGACTTCGTCTATCTGGGATCCAGCGTAAACAGCAACAACGACGTCAGCCTGGAGATCAAACGGAGAATAACTCTTGCCAACAGGTGCTACTTTGGGCTCAGTAGGCAATTGAGAAGCAGAGCCCTCTCTCGCCGGACAAAAATAACGCTCTACAAGTCACTCATCATGCCCGTCCTACTTTATGGTGCAGAAACATGGACGCTGGCCACCACCGATGAGAGAGTACTGGGAGCGTTCGAGAGAAAGATTCTCCGTAAAATCTTTGGCCCTATCTGCTTTGCTAACGAGTATCGAATCAGGATGAACCACGAGCTGTATGAGCTATTCGACGACATTGACATAGTCAAGCGCATCAAGATCCAGCGGCTTCGCTGGCTAGGTCATGTCGAACGAATGGATGAAAACACTCCAGCCAAGAAGGTGCTTGAATCGAAACTCGAAGGTGGACAACGTAGAAGAGGGCGTCCAAATCTGCGTTGGAAAGACCAAGTTGAGGACAACCTGGCAACGCTTGGTATTTCTAACTGGCGTCAGCGCGCGCAAAGCAGATCCGACTGGCGCGGCTTCATCTCAGCGGCCAAAACCGATCCACGGTTGTAAGGGCCATTTAAGTAAGTAAGTAAGTTAGAATTCACATAAAAATATATGATCCAAAAATGGGCGTGATACGCCCACATTTGATTTTTTTTTATTACTACTCGCTTTTTCATAGTGGACATTTTATTCGCAAATTATTGAAAATAAAATTATGAAATATTAGCCCTTAATCTCTACATATGTTTTAAAAGTGGGCGTGATCTACCCACATTTATTTTTCTACATGTTTTAACATTTTTTGATTTTTTAAATTAATGGAAGGTACGTCGTCAGAAATTTGATATGTAAATAATATTCTGAGTGTAAGAATGTTCGGCATAATTAAGAACTTTAAAGGTAGGTATACAATTAAATTCTCCTCACCACCAAAGTGTAGGGTATTCCATAGTCGGGCCCGATCGACTATAAAAGTCCGTCCCATGTGACCGAACATAACCATGTGACCTAACTGTCCCAACTCGTTTTCTAATAAGTAACGTTTTTAAAAAAATTGCAATCGTCATTTTGAGCCTTTTCATCGACTGCTTAGATTGTAAAAAAGTATAGTACTGTTGAAATATAGTATCCCAAAAAACCTTAAACGCAATTTTTCTTATAATTGTCGAGCCTAGTTTTAATATACTAAGGAATGGTAATATTCTTACACGTTTGCAAAATATTTGCATATAAACTCGACCATTTTGATTTTGTTTAACACTTTTTTATTTAGCATTTATAATCTAACTATAAACAAGAAATTGATATATTTTTATACAGAGAAAAAAACCATAATTACTAAAATAAAGTATAAAATGACGTACTTCAATAAAATATATTTAAAAATTACGATGTGAAAACATGATCGTTTCTAATAGTGTGGCCGCCACTGTATATATGAAACTCTTGCTACGTCTGTCTGTTTGTTTCAGCATCACGTCTAAACTGCTGAATAAAAAAAAGCAACGCCAAAAAAAAAAACAAAAGCATATACACAAAAACAAAAAAATCAAAAACAAAAAAAAGGAGCAAAAGCTAAAACAAAAGGATATCAAAAGAAAAAACGTAATTGAAAGCAAAAACACAAAGTCAATCTCAAAAACAGAAACAACATCAAAAGCAAAAACAAATAAAAAATTAAAAAAAAAAAAAATCAAAATAATAGCAAAAACAAAAGCAAAAGAAATAGAAAAACGAGAAAAAATGGAAAAGGCTAAAACATAAATACGAAATACGATATTAAATATTTCTCGAATAGATTTAAACGTTAAATAAAAATTTGAAATAAACTAAAATAAAACCAATGCAAAAAAAAATAAATGATTAAATAAGATACTATTGTTTATTATTTTAATTAATATTCGAATTAATTGATTTATGTATTTCAACTAAATTATAAGCATTTGGATGAAAGAATAGCAATTGTTTTACTTGGGAGCCTCTGACCGCCTATGTCTCGCTAATCAATATCTCAACAAGTTCATGCTGCAATTATTTGTTGCACTGATCCTCGCCGAACGTTGCTGCATTAGAAACCCCCCCGTGCATCAAGTACTTACAGCATATAAAATATGCCTAGACTAAAAACTGGCAATTGGAACAAATATGCGAACGTTGGTGAGTATATCACCCGCGCGATCAAATATGAAACTCTATTCTATACTACTTTATGCTTTGCAGCAAAATGCATTCCGACCCGCCAACCCAGCACACAGAGAACAACAACTTATTGGAACCAGCAAACCAACAACCAACCAACCACTTAACAATTTTCAAATAAGATCGGAGCGATGATCGTCAGTGTTTCTTGAGAGTTGAACGCGCGAACACGTTGCAACGTACGGACTGTGAGCAAAGTGCTTGGAGTATATATAAATAAAATAACAGAAAAGAAAATACAATTTATAAAAAAAAATATAAACTCAACCACATTGTGTAGTGATCGTGTGATATACAAACGCAGTGGATCCGAACGTGTAGCGCATAGTGTTGGATATGTTGGCTACGTAGAGGAGTCCGTCGTTCGTCGATCGTGTTGTGGTCAAAACTTGTTACGTTTTCAACTCCCAAAGTGGTGATAGAGAGAGAGAAATCTTGTAACTCGTAACATCGCCGATGTATATATAAGAAAAAGAAGCAAAAGATAGAAAAAAAGATATCGGTGTTGTTGAAAATTTATGGCAAGATCACCAGCCATAACTGCAACAACAGTTGAAACAAGTTTTTGCTGTTTAAGCGCAGAAGGAGAAACGGTTTTAGTGCGAAATTTCTTGGCTTCAGTTACGAGCGAATTGTTGTCGAGTGCAAACGGCAAAGCGGAGAAAATTTACAAATTAAAAAATAGTTTTTCTAAAAATATAAATAAAATATCAATTAATTTTTATTCAATAAAATAAAAAAAAAAATTTGAACAAACAAATTTAATTCGAAATAAGAATTTAAATTCGAAATTTAAAACTATTTTTAATTAACATACGTAAAAAAGTGTTTTGTATGAGATCATCGTTGTTTCCAGCAAAAGATCATTGATCACAACTGTCTTAATCAATATAATTTATATGCAGAACCACATATAGTAAAAATATTTTAACTACCACTGAAAAAATATTGTCAAAGTTATGAAGAAGTGCTAAAAAGTGAGTTCGAAACGTGTTAAATTTAGACATTCGTGCAGCGCAGAAACTTACAAAAAAAAAACTGTGCTATTATTAAAAATAAACAATAAAATATATTAACCACATAAAATTATAAACCTACTTTCTAAAAAGTAATAAACATATTAAAACAAATAAAAAACAACATCACGAACCAGAAAAATCTTTTTTTTTTAATATCGAATAAAAATCGAATTCGAATTTAAGAAATAAAGAAAAAAACGAACGTCTGAATCATTATTTGCTCAATAATTTAAATATTGTAGACAAACAAAAACAGTAAAAATTGTCAATATACTTCAAAAAAAAAAAAACAGCTTGACAACTCTGTGCAGTCAGTCAACAGTAAATCTGTTGACAACGTTCTTGCTTAATTTGTCGATAAATATAGTTTTGCGTTATACGCGTTTTAAACATTAAAGTACTTTAAAAAATACTCAATTTGAGCTCCTTCGAAAATATTTGTTTCGCGTTTTTGCATTTTTTATTTTTGTGACTGTGCATTTTATGCGATTTTGTGCGGATATCATCAAGTTTACTGGCAGTTATTAAATGCTTTAATTTGCATTTTTTTCGAATATTAACCTGATATTTTTTTTGCACTTTAACGTATATTAAAATATAATAACGTTTTTATTGGTGTCTTGGATTTAAGAACGTTTACATAAAGCTGAATATTTTTGAGGTAATTTGAATATTTTCATTTTTTGGTAATATGATATTTTATCTTTTGAAAAAATGGCTATTCTGTGTCATTTTTGTATTTGCAATTTGAAGCCTTATTTTGATTTTCAATATTGCAAATTCCAATTTTAACCACCTCTGTCACCTGAACCTAATTCCGAAATATTAGTTTTTTTTTAACAGGGAGTTAAGTGTTTGTTTCAGTTTGTCCTAATATAAAAAGTACAATTAGTGATTTTCATTTTCATTAAATTAGCGAATTTCATTGCTGGATTGATCAATGAATGCAATTCATATCGGTTGCTATATTAACGTCGATTATTTTTTGCTGTGTATGTCTAAAATTTTTGAAAAGTGCTTTTTTTTGATAGGCCTTAAAAGTTTGTAAAATTTTATTGACTGAAATTGTTTCATTTGAAGCAAATATCACACAGAAATACTAAATTCCGAATATTACCAAAAACTAAAGGCTGAGCAGATGATAGCAGTGATAGTTTTTCCATTTCTTATTTGCAGCAGCTGTCAAACTTACCAATGACATCTAGCTGTCAAAATATTTATAAAGGTTTGTCATTTCATCATGCTTCCTTTGAGAGAGACACCGTTACCGTCAATAATCCTCGGTATATTGAACCGAGACATACAAATTACCGACCGACCGCTTAAAGCACTGCCAGCGAAGGCAAGATGGCCTTCTATTTCATACAATGTAGCTTTAAAATAAATCCAGAATCAAATTAATTTCTCCCCAGCGGGAAATGTCCTCAATTATTTCACTATGCTTCACCTATGTCAGGTCAGACTCATCGATGATCGATAGCATTTTCGCTATTAAGTTGTTGGTATTTTCATACAAATGTCGACCACTTCTTGCATGACGTGTCATTAACTATGTCATGCACGTCATTCGAAGATACAGCATCGAAGACATTTCATCAGGTCATTTCAATTTGTCATGTATATGAAAAACCTTTGAACATTTGATGGGTATTTCTATGACTTCCCACACGATATTTTTACGATATCGAAACGATAATCTATAATGATACGAAAACAATAGGGTTTTCGATAAAAAAGAACCTATATAAAATGATATCGTTGTTTTTGTCATTATAGAAATCGAGATGATATCATAGATGGATTTATTTTTGATAAACAAATTTTATTTGTTCAGAAAATTTTAACCAAAATCATAAAGAACACCCCAGCAAACCAAATGATAATTTTACGATATCGAAACGATATCATTTATAGGCTCAAATTGTCGTTTTCGATAATCTATAATGATACGATAACGATAGGGTTTTCGATAAAAACGAACCTGTCTACAACGATATCGTTGTTTTTGTCGTTATAGAAATCGAGAAGATATCATAAATGGAATTATTTTCGATAAACAAATTTTATTTGTTCAGAACATTTTATTTTTTTACAAAAAATATAAAGAACACGTAAATAAATTTTTAAATACTTTGTGTTTTATATCTAAAATTTATCATTATTAGATCGAATTTAAAAATTATCGTCAAATGTTTTGTAGGGACGCAATTAAATTTTCAAATACTTTGAGTTTTATATCTAAAATTTATTAGTATTATATCGAATTTAAAGTTATCGTCAAATGGTTTGTAGGGTTCTCTAAGAATTCTTCATGAATGATATCTTAATTGACAATACCCTTGATATATCTATGATGACATATGGTGTATGATATCTTTAATGCAATGTCCTTTATGTAATAGTTGTAGACATACTCATCAATGACAAATTTTCCAAAGTCCGATTCATCATTGATGCTCGTGTCATCAGTGTTGTTATTTCGCGCGGGATCAAATCGTCGTTCTTTTTGATTAAATTTCTTTTCTTATCGTGCTTATCTGGTCACCCTTATATCCATAGTATAAATTACCCTTTTGATACCCTTTTGGGTTATGACAAGGAACAAAAACTCAATAATCAGTTCACGACTATGACTCTAGAACATTTCTACTAGGGATACTGTCATAAAATATTAATTTGTATCAAATTTGATGATTGTAAAATTCTATACAGTTCATAATACGAATACAACTATCCATTCCAACTCAATCAATTCAATTAAATTATTTATAATAAACGAATTTATGTATCGGACATATTTAAGATACCGATTGAATTTCAATCTATTTCATATCGTCGTTGTAGAACTAAAAGTTTTTAAAATGCCAATTGTTCATTTACAAAAATCTTTATATATCTTTCAATTGTTGATCGATAAGCTAAATATTTCTACCAAATGATAAGAAAATGTGCATCTATCAATTAGTAATTCAATTTTAAAAATTGATCAATTACTTTTTGTAATAATTAGCAACAAAGACGAAATTTAGATTTTCATAAAAATGTATTTAGAAATTTTGGTAGGGCCATGGTCATGAAGTGATCATGTCATTATTTGAGGTGATCGGGATATGACGAGGCCCATAATGTCCTTGTAACGCAGTGTCCTGATTATGTATTGACCTCAGGCCATGATCATGTACTGATCGGGCAATTCCCCATTTTAATATTTACCAGACAATTGCCTTGTCTGAGTCCGAGCATAATAGGGTTTCTCTCATTAATCTCGATCATTGCCTGATACTAATTTCGTTATGAGGAACAAATAATGTAGCTATGATCGGGAACATTGACTGTTTAGATAATGTAAACCCTGCTATGGTAAACATGATAAGGGCATGCAAAGGCAATGATCATATTTTCTCTAATAGGGCTTACCCAACGAAAACCCGATCATTTCCCGATGGCGCATCTGGCAAATTTCTACTAGGGTAATACATTATCTGCATTCAAATCTTATTCAACGGAAAATTTCATGCAAAATCATAATTCTATCAAATGCTGGAAGCTGACCGTATATGATGAATTATTTTCAAATCAAAATAAATCAAATTAAATTTGTTCAGCCTCTACTCACACGTTTGTAATTGTTTTAAATCGAATTGGTTTTGTAACAATTAATTTAAAAAATGATTTCTAAAACAGTGGAAAACCAATTCGTTTGACTTTCAATTTTAATTTAATTATAATCGAAAGCGGTAAAGTGAACTAAGTATTTGTTAATGTCAATTCTATGATTTTTATGTAATTTAGTGTTTTAAGTTATTTTAATTAGACGGACGGCTTTCTTTTAAATGGGAATACTTCATACGTTTCATCAGCAAAATAGTTGTCAGGAAGTGCGTTGATATTTTGTGTACCTACATGCTAAATTTAAGTACTATACATAAAGTACTTTCTGATTTATAATATCAAAAACACCCAATTCCCATAGTAGAAATGGTTCGGGATCTGTTCATTGAATATTTGCCTTGTCATAACTTCACCCGTTATATGACCGACATGATTTAATTGTCTATCGTAATGGGAACATTTTTTACTAGGGACCCATTTTTAAGATATTTGGATCTAAATCTGAAGTTTTTTATTTATTTAGGGTGTGTGCGAGTTCGACTAAATTACTGACTAAACTAAATTGTACAAGTTTTTCGGTAACCGGTAATAGTTAAAGTCTCTAATAAATCAATTCTCATATGTCTGTTTGCTGTCTTCCAATTTAGATCAATTTAGTTTGCTCGAAAATTTGCTAAATCGAAAAGTAAACGCTGCATTACCGACAAAATTTAGTTTAGTCAGCAATTTAGTCGAACTCGCACACACCCTTAGTCTATTTTTGAATTAAAATCATTTTTAGCATTTAACGATCAAGATTATTAAGTTTTCCGATTGTTCAACTTTTTATTTGTTTATTTTAAAAGTTGACAAAAAGGACCAAATATTTGAAAAGCTAGTTTTTTTTTCTGAAAAACATTACATGATGGGAAAACTGAGGCGCAGTCGAAATCCAAAAAGTATAATTTTTGTATTATAGAACAAGGTTCTGTGTATCTAATACAGAAAAAATATTTTTCATTTTTGTCTTTGGTTAAGAAATTAAAAAACTTACATGAGCAAAACTATGAGAAAAAAAAATGGGCTATATCTAAAAAACTAGAGCCAATAATAAACCAGTTGGGAAGGTTAGATCACATGGGAAATTTTAAAGTAGGTGTAATTATGATAGTTAGGATTATCAAAATTATAGTCGGTCTAAGCCGACTATAAATACCCTACACATATGTGTGGTTACCATTTAAAGTGGTATATAGGTAACCAGGGTATACAAATCCTGAAAATAACTACAAACTTTCCATCGCTGAAGAATTCCCTTTCATATGATACCCATATTTACAAATGAGTAGGTGTACCGAATTTCGATTTTTTTTCTGGGAACCACAAGTCGTTTCCTGGGAAAACATTGTTTTCATGTATTTGAGGATAATATCAGTATATATTTGACCAAAAAAGTCTACCTAAGCACGTATACAGTAAAATTGATTTGTAGATGTAAATTTTATATGAGGTATTTGAACATAAGTGGTCGGTTCTCAGGTCCCAATAGACCGATCATGCCAATTTTCTTGCTCAGACAGCTTAGATTTATAATTAATCTAAATCAAAAGTTTCATTGCTTTAGCTCTTCTATTTTTCCTGTAATCGTGATTTCAACAGACAGACGGACATCGCTAAATCGACTCAGGAGGACGATCAATAATATATATACTTTTCCATACCGGAGAAGCTTTTATCAGGGTGTTATAAACGGCGTACCAAACTGAATATACCCTTTCACTCTTAGTGTAGGGTATATAAACCGATTCCATTTTTTGTATCAGCGTTACAATTTTAACTAGGAATTAATGCAATTTTCAGTGCACTTAAATAATTGTAATAATTCGGGCTGTGCGGTTAATCAATAAATCAAAATATTGATTAATCAGAATCCTGATTAATTGATTAATCAATTAATCAGAAACCATGATTAATCAGAACCCTGATTAATTGATTAATCAGTATTTTGATTAATTGAAAACGAAATAATTTTATTCAACGACATTTGAACATATTGTAAAATTAAATAAAGTGAAAATGTATTTTTGAAATAATTAAAAAAATTAAAGGAAGTGTTTCAAATGTTCAATAACCATATAATAAAGTATTTTTAAATATTTCACGACGGAGAAATTAATTAATCAGAAATTCTGATTAATCAAAAAGCTGATTAATCAACTAATCACAATTCTGATTAATCAGAATCCTGATTAATTGATTAATCAATGTTTTGATTAATCGAAAATATTGATTAATCAATTAATCAGAAATTTGATTTATCAAAAGATTTGATAAATCAATTAATCGATTAATCGTACAGCCCTAGTTTTAATATATTTCTATGACTTTATTCAAAAATGAAGTAAGAACTATTCGTTATTTTTCGTATTCGTTATTAGTAGGCTTATATTTCAGAAATAGTACGTGTTGGAGAATTTAGTTGTTTAGAGACTCTAGCTCAATTTTATTGACGAATATTTACCTCAAAGACATTATGATAGTTTTCTGACTTTTCCATCCTTCGGAAGTTACCTATAATCGCTCTAAACTATATTGGTTATCCTTTGAACCCTTTAGGACCACATAGCGCCTAACCCAGACCTGTAGGGGTATAAGTATATACTACACTTTTTTCGGTAGATCACATAGAAGCACAACATAAAACAAATCGAAGTTCAATTAAAAAAGATGCCATTTTGCCGCACTGTGTTATCGATATTTTTATTTTATCGTTCGATATTTTTACAAATTGGTTGAAGGAACTGTCATCTTCAGTAGACATTAAAAAATTGTATCATATACATCATTTATTTTTGGCTATTATTATTGGCGTAAAACACTTTTATTTTGTATGTGTAGAGTTTTCACAGTTGAACAAAAAAAAAAACCCAAACGATTTCTCATACGTTATATTAAAAATTTTACAACCTGTTGCAAATATTTTTCACATTGGAATTTTTCAAGAAAAACAAAAATCAATTGCTGTACAGCAGGTGTTAAGTTATCACGTTGAAAATTAGCCACGCCAATAATGTCAAAAAATGCTGCTGTGCATCAAGCAACAACAACGGCCGACCACACCAACTGCAGCAACACTTTCTCAAAAAAAAAAAAATGTATTTCATTGACCACTTTTTGTAGGTATTTTTGTTTATTTTCTGTTTTTATGTAACATGATTTTCTCCGCAACATTTTTATGCGACTTGGTTTGGCTTCGCTTTTTAGCGGAGTTTAGTATTAGTCGATATTAAAATTAAAACATGTTTAAAAGAAATGTTAAAAATTCCAACAGTTTCTCTTTTTTTCTGTTTGTTTGTAGTATTATTGAAGATAAATTGGCGGTGAAAAAAAACATAAACAAAATAAATCGATTAATAAAAAATGAAATACTAGCAGCAAAATGCAAGTTTTGGCATAGCGCATAAAAACTAAAAATGATCATGTTGCGCATGCGCATTTCAATAAATTATTCATTTTTATGCCAAATGCATTTTTGTGCCTTTTGACACAACGCACTTAATTTTGTAGACAAGTCACGTTGGTTACGCATTTAATCGAATACCAATAGATTTTCAATTAATGCCCAAAAATTATTCGGTGGCATTCCTCAAATTATGCTTCATTGAATTTACAATTGGAATTCCGCACCTTTTCTTTTATTTTTCTTTATCGGTTTTAATCTCAGTCGATACAGACATCACCGAGACATAATCAATCATAATTCAATGCACATCAGATGGCGGCAGGAAAACTCACTGAAGCATTTAATTTGGGAAATCTGTCTTGTTCTTTGGAAGCTCTGCCTACTACCTGGTTATGCAATAAATATCTGATATATAAATTATTTGAATGGAAAGCTAATTAATGCCTTCAGCTAGACGTCAGTAATACAGACGCACACCGACCAAATGTTCGAACGACCGTCTGACAGACTGAGTGTCGGTCTGTCTGTTTTTTACGTGTTTTAAGCAATAGCTTTGCACGCAAGAGAAAGTCGAGCATGTAGTTATTGTTTGTTTGGTTTTTAACGTATTGCAAAAAAAGTGGCACCTACTTGAATGTTGCGTTTTGAATGGTACTTTAAAAACTGTTTGATACTTGAAATTTCAATTAAAAATATAAAATTTTATCTTAATGTATTCAATTTACATCCAAAAGCAAATGTTTTTGTTTTAACTACATTGACGTAGTTGAATTAGTATGGAAACAACACATAAACATACAACTTTTCTATTCAACATTTTACTGCATTTGTAGTAAAAATAACTACATTTTGTACTTAAGTAAACGCTCAGAAATATGTAGAAAAACTACTACACTTGCGTATAATTTCTGTCTCAATAATGTATTTTAAGAAATCTTTTTTTATAACTGACAGATTCTGATAGATATTGGTTGGTATCAATTGAATATTAATAAATAAACATAAAATATACACACAGAGAACTGTTTTGTTGCGGCAACCAACTAAATTGCCCTACCGAATCATTCGTTTGCGGCAACAACTGATAAAGTAGTTGCAACAAATTTTTAATTCGGTAGTGCCAACCTCATAGTTGGTGAGAATGAGGTTACTGCAACCTCCAAATCGGTGATCATAAGGTTGTGATAACCTCCTAATCGGTGAACATGAGGTTGTGGTAACCTCCAAATCGGTGATCATGAGGTTGCGAAAACCTCGAAATTGGTGAGCATGAGGTTGTCGCAACCTCCTAATCGGTAAGCATGAAGTTTTCTATACCACCAATTGAAATTTTATTATAACATAGTTATTTATGATATACAACTTATGTATTCTATAAGTATTATAATTGACTAAAATTGTCGCGCTCACAATTTAGAAGTATATCACTAATTCCTGCACCCTGAAAAAAAACTATGAAAAGATACATGTATCTGCATGCATTTATTTTTTATTTCCTCTTAACCAATCAATAAAAAAAAAAAACTATTTCCATTGGTCACATATTTTTTATTTATATTATATTTCACTAGCTAATGAGCAATTTGTATTGAATAAATATATTATTTTATTAATATTTGTATATTTATTTCGTATTTTTACTTAATTAATGAATTTGCTATTGTTTGCCACTTGTGAAAATTTTTGACGTTTATTTATTTCTGCATGTATTCATAATTGTTGGCTAGAAACTGGCAACCGAACTGCTCATAGACATGAGGTTGCCGTTTGTCATTTATTTTGTTGATACAACAACTTATTCAATCGCCGTAACAAATGCACGAATGTCAATTTTGGCAGAATGAAAAATGCAATCATGAGGTTACGGCAATCGAACGTGCAGTTGCGCGGACTAATATTTCGGTTGTAGAAAAATAAGGTTCATTTTAATGACATGAGGTTACAACAAATGTATTTCGGTTGCAACACTGAAACGTTGGTTTAATTAACCTCATGCCAAAAGAGGATTTTTCTGTGTGTAAGTTTTGTATGAAAAAACTAATTCATTAATATGATGAAATTATTCACCAACAACCAGATTCATCATATTGATACCACCGTTCATTAAATGACATATTGATGAATGTATTCATTATTTATATGAACTTATTCATACTATCGAACATCATCGTGAAGAACACAATATTCAATACAACGAATTTATCTAGAAATATCTAGGAATAATTTAATTTTTGTTTGTAAATTGTTCATAATATCTTAAATTAAATATTCAATATGATGAATATTGTGAACAGATATTTTTTTTTCAAAATATATGGATGGAATTTTTTTTTACGTATTTTTTAAAAAAATCAAATCTGTTTTTAGAAAATAATTCTAAATAAATATACTTAAAAATAAAATTAAAAAAAAAAAATTTGGAAAAAATTATATTAACAAAAAAAAAAGATAAATATTTTATTTTTCGAAAAATAAATGTTGGAAAAAAATAAAAAAAAAACTGATTCAAATTTTATTTTCGAAAATTTATTTCTCAAAAAAATATATATTTTTGAAAAAAAAGTTTTTCAAATATTTTTCAAAAAAAAAAAAAAAATGTTTTGTCCGAAGAAAAATATATTTTCTATAAATATGACTTTTTATTAAAATAAAGTTATATATCTAAATAAATATGTTTGAAAATATTTTACTAATTTATGCATGTAGAGCAAGCATTATAAAGAACGCAGTATTTCAATTGTTTCTATATTGTTACGAGATCAACGCGAGTAAATGGAGAAATCACACGATATCGGACCCGTTCTCGTAACGATATCGAGTGTCAAATTAAACCTACATGGTAGGTAGATATCGAAACGAACTGCCGGAGTTTTCTCGATACGAGAAATTATTTGAAATCGGAACGATATCGAAGAAAACAATTATCAAACTTCGAGATTGCATCGAAAAGTATTGCAGTATTGATTTGATAAATGTTTAAAGAATTCGAACATTTTTCAAAATTAAAATCGAAAAAGCAACGAGTTTGAACTTTTTTTATCGAAGTTATTCGAGAAAGCTTCGAGGTAGGGATGTCCATCTGAAAAAAATATCCATGTTTTGGTTGATATAATACATCGACTCGTTACATCGATGTTTTCCGATGTATCGAACAAAAATATCGATGTTTTTGATGTATCGAATGAAAAATTATTAGGTAAATAATTTAAATTTTGATGAAGATTTTATAAGATTTTATATGTCAAATAACCAAAATAAAAAGTTTATAATTATTAAGTGTTTGACTTGAAACATTTTCTTATTATACGAAATAATTAAGGCGTTGGGAATCAAAAATGTCTAAGTCCATGTTGTGTCATTTTAAGAAAAACACAAAAACTATGTATGAAACAAATGGTTATTTAAAGTGTTTAATTTCAAATAGAAAAATTTCAAATAAATTATTGAATTTAGCTAGTTTCGATTAGCAAATATGAATCGAACATTGGAAATTGATTCGATATATCGAAAAAATACATCGATGTATCGAATAGATTCTGAGGCTTATATTGCATTGGAAAACATCGATGTATCGAAGCAATATATCGAGTGTTTATAAAACATCGATGTATTTTGGACATCCCTCGAGGCATCGAGGCATCGAAGCTCTCCGAGACATGACAGACTGAGAAATAAGATACCAGAACTACTTGAGAACTAAGAAGTAAGTCAAAAAATGAACGAAACATAAATGTTTTGATTGAAAAACGGTTTGATGAACAACATTCTGCAATATGATGTACATATATGGTGTATTTTATGTATTTGTTCGTTTATATAATGAAACGTATTCTTCACATACAGTTCATCATATTGAAGAGCACTTTTTCGACAGTTACCAAGAGTTCATCATATTTATGATCGCATTCATAAGATTGATGTCGGCAGTCATTAATATTATAAATAGTTCTTCAATACAATGAATCATGGTTTGATGAACGGAATTAATCAATATGATTTACATTTTTTCTGTGTTCCACAAAGACAATATTTACATCTTTTAAAAACTATTAACTCCTATTAGAAATTTACCCTATTAGGGATATCGTCGAGTTATAACAAAGTAAAACTACAGCGTTGATTACGACCCAACGACAATTTCTACTAAAGAAAAGTAGTATAACACCAAAACTTTTTATTGATTTTGTATATCCGTCTATTAGTAATTTTTGTATAACGGTTTCGTTTTTATGAAATTTTATATTTTTTGTAATGCATCATCGAATGGTTTTTGTGCGCATTGAAAAGTCGGCTATAGTCGGCTATAGTCGTCTAGTCAACTTATTAACTAACAAGATGATCATTAAAATGCAACTTAACTACTTTGAGCAATGAATGCAATAATAAATATTGACTCGAGGCGAAATGCGCTGTCCGTAAATGCAGCTCATTTGAGTCATTAGTTGGCAAAATATCTATGTGATACGTTGTTAGTTGCACTTATTTGGTTTTTATTTTATTTTTTTGTAAATTTTTTATATTTTTATTTATTTGTTTTATATTTTGCACAAATATGTGCGAACACATTTCTCAAATAATATCACTAAACAATGAAGATTTTTTCCATCCCATAGTTATACAAATTTTCGCCAACCATATAACGGAGAAAGTTTTAAAGAAACACGAAAAACACGAGTTAAATATGCATTTATATTTGCTTTTTCAATGGCTACGCATAAACTACGTATGTTTTTTATTTGTTCAACAAACTGATCGTTGATTCGTTCGTTAATAAGTTATTGGATTTTGCTTTAAAGCCAAACCGCGAAGCCACTCAAGTCAATATTATTGTGCCAAGTTTTGCAAACAATACAGAAAATTAAAAAAAAAAAAAAAAATCAAAACCGATTACTCACTGCGCATCACAAGTAGCTATGAGTAAACTGTCAGTTAGTATGTCAAACAGCGCGAAAAATAATCAAATTATTAAATTATGCGTAGATTATGAACAAGTTTCGTTTAAGTTTATGACGTGACTCCATATTAAAGTCTGTTAGCGTCGCTAAACGTCTAATTAAATGCACAACTTATGTAATAAAGCCAACAAAAATGTTTAATAACTACAACAAACGACACTCATTAGTATTTAAACACATGATTTCTTACTTAACATCATCGTTTGTGGGTGAAATTTCACAGCAGCTACTTGTGTGTGAACAAAAATAAAAAAACACCTTAAATTTTGTGAGGTTTTATTTTTTTTAAGTTGCTTTTGTTGTCCGAATTTTGTAGACACCTGCATTTAATTTTTTTTTTCATTTTTGTTATTGCCATATTTGTGCTAATTCACAGACATACACGTACGAAGCAATTACTTAATGCCTTTTTTCCCCATTTCTTTTAAATGAAAATGTAGCCACTTTGTGACGTTTTGTTCCCCACATTGTGATGGCGGCTAGCGTCATGATTAAGCTGGGAATTGCATGTAGTTATTATTATGACATCTTGCACCAAATAGCATCGACATAGAAATAATATGTAATAAGACATAAGACTTTATGGTGGCTTTAAATGATACTTTTAAATACAATTGTTGACTAGGTTATGATGCAAGTTTTTCCTGTGAAGTATCTCTTTTAATACTTTATGAGCTTAATTACAGTCACAAAAACTCACAAAATAATATAGGGTATTTACTTTTTGTTAAAAATAAAGGTTTTTAAATTTTATAAAACACCTTTTGGGTCAAGTATTAAATCAAGTATTAAATTAAGAGTTAGGTGTATTTTTTACTTTTATAATCAGGACATAATAATAATCTTTATGCTCAGTAAAATGTACAATAATTTGTCAGGTATTTCATCCTTAAATAAATCAAGTAATATCAAGGTGAAATTTATCCGATTGAGATAAACAGTGGCAATTCAAATATTACATTTTAATGGTAAAAGTGAATATAAAACTTTCTGGGATTGAAATTATCAACACGTGATGGAAAATATTTCTTTTCAGGAAGTCTCAAGTCAATGTACAATTTTACCCTCGAACGATTTATAAAGAAGAATGCGATGTACAACCAGGATACTGTTTTAATTCTAGAATAAATAAAAATACATTTGATTAATATTCTTTCAATTCAATAAAAATTACTCCGCGAATTCTAATGGAGTACCTTTTCCAAATATTCCTCAACTATTTTCCTACACTCAAAATAAAAAGTCTGTTATTAATAGCAAACTCTCAATGCTAAATTTTAGCACATTTTAATTTGCATTTACTGCATACTTTTATCTGCAATAGCGAACTGTTTGCTGGGAATCTTAGTTCTGCTAGTGATCAAGATCGTGCTAGTGTCACTGGTGTGCATATTGCTAGTGCAACTAACCTGCACTAGATGGCGCCATAGTCACGAGACGCTGCTGCTAAATGTGTCTATAATTCGTAGACTCTTAATCGACAACATGTTTATTTAAAAGGGATATTTCTTATACGTAATAATAATGCACGCATGCAAGAGTGAAATAGTGAAATAAAGGTAAAATAAAAATCTGAGATAAATAAAATAAATATAATAAAAAATAATAATATAAAAATAAAAAAAGTATATCAGAAATAAAAAATATATTTTTTTTTATTTTCTTTTTTTATGAATTGGAGTTAACAGCAAAAAAAATTTGTTAAAACAGCTAAAAATGTCTGCTCTAATAGCATAAAAAAAGTTCACTGAAACAGCAAACTGTCATATGCTGTTTCAGCAGAATCCGGCGCTTTGCTCTTTTCAGCAAACATTTTTGCTGTATTGACAACCTTTTTTGCTACTGTTACATACTTTTTATTTTGAGTGTATTTGTAAAATGTTTAATTAATGGTTGCTATACATAATCGTAAATTTGAAAGATGGTTGCTAGCAATAGTTATCGTATTTGACGGGTGTTTGAGAGATGGTTGTCTCAAAGACGTTCTAAATAATTTATAAATAACTTATAACATATTTAGGGCTGTGATGTTTCGGGTAATCATCTTTGTTTTCTTTGTGTATATTCTGAACTATAAAATATCCGTGTATCGCGGTGTTTTTCTAGATCATATTAATTGTATTTTAGTTTTTTACGATTTTTAAATTTAACTTATTTGTCTGGAACATCGGTAATTTCGAGATTTACAAAAATTAATAAATAGTAAAATTTATCCAACAATAAATTACTACATTTTTTTCTGTATATGTCGCAAAAAATGATATTAGAAAAATATTAAAATAATATCAGTTATTGTACATTATTATTTTTGTCGAAGCAATAAATCTCTGTTACATATTAATTAATAAAGTTGTTTTGGTGATATATGAGCATTACCTGGTGTTCCGGACGGGACATTCATACGTTTAACACTTAAATATTTAATAAAAATTAATGAATATGCTTTTTTTGTGCTAGTAGTATTTAAATAGGACTAAACATCTACAAAAAATTAGAGAATTCTACACAGAAAAAATGTTGTTCATAAATGGAATGAACGCCATTAATTGACACACCGTTCATAATATATATGGAAAAAATCATACTATTTATGAACTATTCTTCATATATACGAATCGCACAATTTGAACGAAATTGATATAATAAACGCGTTCATAATTGTTATGAATTGCGTTCATTAAGGTATTCATATTAATTTTTTGACGCAAAGCAGCGCAGCCTCCACGTTACGTGCAATTGAGCCGAGCATAAAGGCGATACTGAAAAATAAAAGACCAGTCCACAAAACGGAGCAAAGAAAATACAACACAAAATAGGTAGGTAGGTATTTGAGTATTTGTGTATGTGTACAACTGCAGCCATGTTGAGAATTCTATAAATTGATATTTTTATTTTGCTGATGCGTCATGCGTCATGCCGCATGATGGGCAGTGATTATTTGCACTACTCGTCGTTACGCGTCGATAGTCGATGAGAGCATATACAATTCTTAGTTTTTATTATTCCTATGTCATTTCGTACAAATAGACTGAATCGTTTCATTTGTTGTTTACAACTCCAAAGAAACGTGCGCCGCAGGTACTTAACATCGCCCAACAACAAACAGCAGCTATATACAGCAACAGCAAGACTAGATATAAAATAATATGTAAGTAGTTAAAAAAAAAAAAAAATAAAAATAATAAAATGAAATAAAAAAAAAATTAATAAAATAATATCATTACGGTTTTTGAACGATTTATAAAATCGATGAATTTGGTCATTGGTTGAGTAACAATGAAAAATTCATAAAATTGATGAACAAACTCATAAATAGTATGAACTTTTTTTTTCTGTGTATATGGTTGATGAAATGATATAAATTAAATAGTGGTCGATCCGGACGGGACAAAAATAGAATTACTACATCGAGAAAAAAGTGCACTTTAAATTTTAAAGTTCACGCTTTCAATTCAAAGTTTTGACGAATTTTAAATGCAACACTTTAATTTGAAATTTATCACATTAAAATTCAATGTATATCATTTAACACAATTTATCTTCATTACAGTAGAACATAGTTCATAAGCACAATTTGATAAACTGTACGAATAAAAGGGATGTCGAAATGGTTAACAAATACAACAAAGATCAATAATGAGAAAGAGAAAGGTGTAACGTAGGCAATGGCCATACGATCTGACGCTCATTGAGAGAATTTTTTCTACTCTTACAAAAAATTAAAAGTGACACTTTAGATGTAAAAGTCCAACTTTAATAATTAAAGTGTCACATTAAAATATAAAATTTATTTAAAATTTAAAGTAAACACTTTAAAATTAAATATTTTCAAATACGGCTGACTTTCATACATGCACACTTTAAATTATAAAGTGTTTTGCACCGGAGTTTAAAGTGATTTTAAAGTTTAATTTTCTCGGTGTAAGAAATCGATGTTTACATTTTTGAAAATGCCGATGAAAATCAGATTTAGGAAGAGAGAATTCAATTCTTTAAAATAATTTGTTAGTTTAATATGAAAAAATATTATTTTGTAACTTTCAAATTTATAATATGGATACAAGTAAAAAATACATTGGTTAAAAGTACATTAAAAATTGGTATATTGAAAAGTTTTATAGTAACGTTTTATGTTCAGATATTTAGATTCACAAATTTAAGATTCCAAATCCAGCGTTATTTCAAAGATTTAAGTATTTTGAATTTTCGGTCGTAGTTGACGTTTTTCTGGTAATGCCCATGTACGCTTAACTGGAGCCCTCTGCATACTTTAAGGTACCGTTTTTCAGTGGAAGGTTAAACTTAGTTTAAACATTTTAGTCTAAAGTTCCTAATCTAAACTACGAAATTTTATAAATATAAAGATATGCTGTGTTGTCCCGAATATGTCATTTATTTTTATTATGTGTAAGTACATGCCAAGACACTACAATATATAACCAATAAAATTTTGAAAACAAAGAAAAATAGTAGAGATAGAAAGCTATCACATGACCTAGTACTAATTTATTGTTTTCCGATGAACTCATTAAAATGGTTTAACTTATACTTCTTTACTTTACAAATGTTTGTCTTTTTTTTACTTTTCTAAATTTTGCTTCACTTTACGACACTATCATTTAAAAATGAGACAGTGGATTAACTTGAAATTTTGTACACATTTAGCTAGAAGATTAACGAAGAAATAATAATTGAGTTTGCGTTTGTTTGTGCCTTACTTTTACCGTTACATATGTTTTTTTTAGCATCATCACAATTGTGACCATATAGTCGCACTAGGACGTTTCGGGTTAAACATTGTGTAATTTGAAAATGTGACTACAAAACATTAATGACGATTAATTACTTTTAAATATAATAACAATGGCGAATATTATAATAACAAATTAAATTCTGTAAAAATTGGCAAAACTTTAGAATCAATTTTAAAGTTTACTTTAATTAAATTATTTATGCGCCAATGATGTTTAACCAAATTAGATATTTTGAACATTTTTATAAATGGATTCCAATTCATCCTGTTCAATATATTCTTTAAAGGCCGTTTTTCACAATATCCAGTTAAGTGTTTCAATTCCATATATTCTATGGGTAATTCTTCAGTTAAAGTGGTAGTTAGTACTTAACCGAAGATGGTGAAAATGGCCCTAAAAGTTATTAAAATAAATAAAATTGTTTTTATTTTGAACCAATTTTTGATTATAATTGTTAAATTTTGTTTTTTTTTCTTGTCAAGTGGTTTAAATCCCAATAAAACATATTGCATCTTCACAATTTTTGAGTTTCGAAGGATATCTTGGACTTTATTGAAGGATATTCATTATTGCCTAAATCCTAATAATATATTGTTTATTAAATATTAATATTCTTAAACAATTTACATTCAACTAATACATTGAGGTCGTACACTTTTTTGTATTCATCTTTTATTTTCCACATTTTCTATTTTAAATTTCTATAAATTTTCTATTTCACCTGTCGACCCTCAACGTACATTAATTTTCTCTGATAATCTTTAACACTCTGGCCACAAAATGAAAGCGTTCTAAATTAAACTTTAAAACTTTTCTTTCTATTTTTTTCATTCTCAGTTTTTTGTACAATTATTTCTTTTTTTTTTGTATTCTTTCAACACATTTATTGATTTATGGCATTGAATTTCTGTTCTAACACTTAAACGTTTTGTGCGGCAATTTTCACAGATATCTAAACGTAATTTAATTATAATATAATTTACGATAAACCGTTAATTTAAACGATCCATCAGTTGCTAAGAAACTATGGCAACATGATTGACATGACACTAAAAAAATATCACAATTTATAATGTGTTACTCATGCAGAATCTTGGCATAATTATTTCCTTGTACTGTATATCACAGACAGTTGGACTGACTGACGGTAGATCTGACAAGTGAGCGTTTTGATACGAATAATTGAAATCGAGACATGCGAATTTTAAAAGATCATTTCATAGAATGACAGGCAAGCGAAGTTGGATTGGAATTTCAATGTAATTGTGGAGGGAAAAATATACTGTTGGATTAATAGAGAACCCTGGGGGCTTTGCGGTAAATGTAGCTAGGTTATTTTAACTGTTGATTTTAATAATTTGTTTATTTTGCAAAATATATTTTTTATTCTATAACAAAAATCAAATGTCTAAAAATTAAATGCATTTGTGTTAATAAAATAAACTATATAAAATAAACAACAATAACATTTCAAATGACTTTCAAATACCTTTTAAGGTAAAGATCTAAAATTTAGCACAACAATACAACTTTACCTACTTTTGCATAGTAGCGGTACTCATATATTCATGGTCTCCCGATTAGGTTAAAGATCTTGATCTGAATTGCCAAAATAGCACAATTTGATTGCCCATTAAATGACAGTAGTAGTAGTTTTTAGTAGCAACAACTCATGAAATTACTTTCAATTTCGAATTTGAAGCTTTTGTGATTTTGAAGTTGGTAACACTTGGCAAATTGCGAAATGACACATCACATTCTATGGTGGGGGAAATAATAACAAAAACAATTTATTACTATACAGACAAGTCATTGGCTTTAAATAGTTTTTATTTTTATTTATTATTATTTTGTATATCTTTTACGGTAGTTTACCAACGGTCTCTAAGTACCTAATACTTTTGATTTCACAATTTTTATTTTGAAAGTGCTTTAGCGCGGAAAAACCTTGAAAAAAAAAAACGAATTATCATCATTTTAACTGAATATTTTACGCTGTTTCTGCAATTGTTTTTTTTTTTTAAATTTCAAATGAATTTGGTTTGACAATTGACAATAGTCTTAGATAGTTTCAAAAGAAGAATTTAAAGATGTTGTTAGAGTTACTAGGTAATTGTGTAAACTTTAAGGTATTAATTAAAAAATAATAGGTAATATTATTGAATGGAATTTGTTAGTTTTTGCTGATTGTTTCTTGTAAAATTAGAGCAATGCATTTTCGGGAACGGTTCGGTTTTTTCTCTGCAAAGTAGTACTAGTTATAGGAGTAAAGGTAGCTGATTTAACTAACGTTATTATAAATACAGAAACGTACTCTTAGAATTTTTAGTATTGAACCAAATCACAAAATTATATTTTCACTTAAAGTATATCTTAAGATCAGTTCTTCTCTACCTACCCTAGTTAGAAATTTTCGGAAATGATCGGGTTTTCGTTGGGTAAGCCCTATTAGAGAAAATATGATCATTGCCTTTGCATGCTCTTACCATGCTTACCATACCAGGGTTTACATTATCTAAATAGTCAATGTTCCCGATCATAGCTACATTATTTGTTCCTCATAACGAAATTAGCATCAGACAATGATAGAGATTTAATGAGAGAAACTCTATTATGCTCGGGCCCTGACAAGGCAATTGTCGGGTAAATAATAAAATGGAGAATTGCCCGATCATCGCCTGAGGTCAGTACATCATCAGGACACTGCGTTACAAGGACATTATGGGCCTCGTCATATCCCGATCATATCAAATAATGACATGATCACCTACCAACATTTCTACTAGTGTAACTCTAGTTGAAATTCACACAAATAGGGTTGACATGATCATAACCAGATCATGTTGTAATGACAAGCAAAATATTCAATGCTAATTTTACGAGTAGTTTCTAGAACAGTTTCTACTAGGGAAGTCGATTTAATTTTATCCGTATGTCTGTCCATATACACGACAAATCAATAATTACTAGACGGTGTGTACTAAAAATTTGTTTTAATATCGATCCTCCCATTCCATGCTTAGGCGACTTAGGACCGTTTTCACAATGTGCAGTTAAGTGTTTCAATTCCATATATTCTATAGGTAACTCTCAGTTAGAGTGGCAGTTAGTGCTTAACTGAAGATGGTGAAAACAGTCCTTAGTATGTTTTTAATGTTATTCAATTTTTGGATTCTGTCAAATTTTGGTGCTATTCGGTCGATCATATCCAAAGTTATAATCAAAAATGTAATTAGCATACATCAAACTATTTTAAATCTTAAATATTTAAATATTACAAACTGTCTTCCTTCTTTCTCGATGTTTTCCATATTTTTTTTTCAATTTTCTAAATGCATTTTTTATTTAAGTTTTTGTTGAAAAAAAAAATACTTTATTTAAGTTCTCCTGTCGAGTTTTCTAAAACTAGTAAACCCATTTCAAAATGTTGTAAGAAATGTTTATTAGATGTTTAATTACCTCTCATTTGATATAGCACTTGATTATATCGGTTATTTAAAACGCGAGATATTGACAAATATATGTGACCACCTTTTTGAAAGCGCGGTAAATTAGTTATAGACCGATATCTCGTAAACCTATCCAAAAAATAATTTTAAACCATATTTTCGGAATCAGAGAGTCATTTTAATAATAATAATAATAGTTTGGCACTACAGTCCTATAAGAACTTAGGCCGAGCTCTCTCACCATTTTGAGCTGTGCGTGTTATATTTGTACTCAAAGTGGTGGGACCTACAGTTTATTGCCGAATCCGAACGGCTGGTGAGAGCTTTTCATAGGCAATGTTTTACTCTCGTAGGTTTGCCATTTACTGCCGAGAGGTAGCGCGGTATAGAAAAATGTTTCTATGAAAAGATGTTGTTAGCCCCAGTCCAGGCTTGAACCGGGGACCTTTCGGCTCGCAGTCCAACGCACTAACCACTGAGCTACCGCGGCTACTAGTCATTTTACATAATACAAAAATAGTCTTGACTGCAGAAAAAAATAATCGACCTAAGTATAGGACCCGATATTATTTGATTAATGAATGCGTTAAATCAGTTTGCTAATATGAATATGTGTACGTCAATGCAGCAAATTATTTAGTCGGCGCAGTTTCAGTAATTATATTTGCTAAAAGTATGCCGACTAAATTATTTGCTGCATTTTAGTACAAATAATCATATTAGCGAACGCTTATATATCAAAGAATAGCAAATGTTTTCATTAAATTCGTGAATTTAATTGCTGTATTGACTAATGAATGCAATTAAAATTGGTTACTATATTTACGTCGATTATTTATTCTGTGTATATAGTTTTTATTAATACAAGAATTTCTTAATATAATAACTTTTATTTTAAGAGTTTATCTGATAACGCAGATGTATGTTATTTTAAATTTTACGACTTACATAATTGCGGTTAAGTGGACATATTTATTGATATCCTGTAAAATATACACTTTTCAAATTTGTTTCTTTTGCTGACAGACAGCTAATAGACAGAACAACTGTTTTCTAATCTCTAACATAAAATATTTCTTCTTAATCTTTTTTATCAACTAACAATAATGGCGCTTAAAAGATACCCCTAATTTAAAACCATTCTTACCATTATATACATCACTTGAAAGATGATACTTTCAAAGTACTCTCTATTTAATTTATACTTGAAAATCAATTAATTAGGCGTCATTGACATACATGCTGTGACTACATATTGAAACAGTCAAAATAGAATTTTTATTTCGTTCAACCAACTCAAAAAGATAACATTTCAAAGCATACAGAACCGATCGGCACAATTTTCCCCTATTTACCTAAATAAACCAAATGGGTATATTATAACCATTGGCATCACCACAAAACCATTATCAGCGTCATGCAACGAACCACCACCAATTCTAATGTGTGCCGATGCCGGCATTCTCCTGCTGCTGCATCTCAAGTGTGCATTATCGAAGGGAAGAAGTGGCATCAAGTGCCCAAAAATAGCACTAATGATATTTCTGACACACTTCTACTGCTGACTACTTTGGTTCTTTTGCTCCGCTTCTGCCAACCTCGTAAAATTTTTAAGTACAATAAAAATTGAAATTTAATGAAAATGCGCGTGTTTATGGAAAGTGCGTGCGCCACGTTTTAATTTTTCTAAATAGTAGTATTTGATGATACAAATATAGATAAAATTATGGCAACAGATGTGTGTAAACACTTTATTATAGTTTTATAGTAACATCACGTTTTATGGCAAGTGCTTCATTTGATTGCTGCAGTGCCAGTGATTAAACTATGCAAATTATTTGATTTAATTGTGGAGTAATTAATATTACAAACAGACATGTGGTAGTTAGTCAGAAAGATAAATCAACGTCAGTCAATTGATTAAGTTTACGCGCTAACGAGAATGTGTTGTTTTAAAAGACATTAATTAGTTTAAACACAACATACAATCTTATTTTATCGTATATATTACAGTTTTTGATGAAATTCCATTCGTTTTTGGTCATTTTATAAAATTCCATTTTGTTTAAAATTCAAAAAAATCGAAATCTTATACAGGACCCTTAAGGGATGGAATTCTATTAAAATAATGTGTCGAGAATATGTTGTTTTAAAAAGTATTAATTAGTTTAAACACAACAAAAAATCTTATTTTATCATAAATATTATACTTCTCGATTAAATTTCAAATATTCGACAACAAAAATTTAAATGATTTCTTATATGGGTTTTCAACAGAGACGCTACAAAAGTAAAGCGACAGTGACAGCAAACGACGCCATATTTCTTGCCGCTCTTTTGACATTTCTCTTCAGTAAGGTTTGCCATTTCATGCTGGAAAGATATACGTCAAGTCCTAACGTACTTTTACAGGAATTTCGAATTTCATTGATATCCAAAACCGTTTTTGTTTTATTTAAAAAAAAACTTGTTTAGCGCTCTTATTGAAAAACCCTTTACAAGACTTTTAACAAATGGATTTATATTAAATTTTATTAAAAAATCATATTCTGGAACAGCAAATATACGATTTCGACCAAAACTTGGTACATTCCGGAATAATACGATTCTCTGTACAATAAATTGTTGTATACCTACAAAATTGTTTGAGTGTTAATTTTCTATAATCATTTCTATTCTGAAGTCTGTAGTACCGGAAAACGAGTCTACGCTACGAACAGAAATCAAACTTCAAAATCAGCTGTTTTATGTCAATTCAGCAGATAAATCTGTCCGAATTCCGCACGAATCCTGTGATGCCGTATTCGAAATCGATTGGATTTAGTTTTGTTGATTTTCAATAAACTTTACAGTAAATGTTTATAATCAGTGCTTAAATGTAATTGTCTCTCACATTTATTTATGTAAAAATACTTTGTCATACACCCCGAAAAATATTTCCTCAAATCCCATTAAAATTGGTCAATAGGACAGTTATTGATTTAATAGTATACAAAAAATAAACATTTTCATATAAACTCAATGGCAATGTCATGGTATTTTCTAGTATTTAAAGGTATTTTCCGATTAAAATAATAATATATCCTATTGACTATTTTTAATAGTAAAAAACTATTATTTATATAGTATTTTTTTCTGGGTGTAACCATAAAAATATCATCATAAAATAATACCAAACATATTTTGTTTTAAAATCATAAAGTTTTATATTTATATGCAGAA
This sequence comes from Dryomyza anilis, assembly GCA_951804985.1. Classification (NCBI taxonomy): domain Eukaryota; kingdom Metazoa; phylum Arthropoda; class Insecta; order Diptera; family Dryomyzidae; genus Dryomyza; species Dryomyza anilis. The sequence goes on from OX638132.1 coordinate 61,453,418, forward strand.
TATGCATTATAATAAAATGTTTACGTTTTTATTGCATTGCATCGAAGTGAATTTATTTTGTAATTTTTATTACAGTAAAAAGAATTTTTTACGACTTTCTTAAAAACGTCAATTTTGACAGTTACCATGTATACAGTTTACGTATCTTTCTTTTATATTATTGTTCTTTCTTTTGTTATTCAAATATTGCAGTATTTTGAATTTCGTTTAAGTGGAAGCATTTTAAATTTGGTTAAAATCAATAAAATTAAATACCTGTTCTTGAGACGGTGCGTTTAGCGACTGGAATAACTTGTTTCTGACACATATGATATTTTGGTTAAGTAATTCGGGGTTTTTATAATATTTATTAAAGGTTTAGTCACAGTTTTTTTGGTTAGTTTAAATTTGTATGTAATAATATTTATCATTCTTATAAGGTCCCGTTTTTTTTAGTGCAAGGTTATACTTAGTTTAAAGATTTAAACATTTTAAAGCATCTATAGTCACTACTATTGATACTACCTAAGGACTGCGTCGAATAAAATTGTCTGCTACAAAAATGAAAAAATCTAGAAATCTAGTAATCGAATTTTTATAGAATAAAATATTTTATTGTGCAAATTATTTTAGATTTAAAAAAAATATAAAAAAAAAAAACAGAAATTAATATTTTTTAATAAAAAGTTTTAATTTTTCCGGAACTCCTTCCATTAATGTTGTAATGGAGTGTCCGACACCCTCACAGCTGCTGAATACCACTTTCTTTTAAAGTCTTGAAGGTCTTTGGCCACTTTTTACTAAAGCCCAGTATCTCTCAATCGGCCTGAGTTCTGGACAGTTTGCTGGATTGGCTTCTCTAGGCACCAAAATCACTGCATTTTGTTGGATCCACTCTAAGGCCGTTTTGCTGTAGTGACATGAAGCGAGGTCAGGCACTTCATATTGGCGTAAAAATGGAAGCAATCTCTTTTGCAAGCATTCCTTCACATATATTTCGCTATTAATTGTACCCGATGTCACGAATGAGCCGCTCCTTTTTCCACAACTGCAAATTGCCTGCCAAACAAGGAATTTCTTTGGGAATTTTGTCATTTTTTTTTATTTGAATTTTTCAGCGACATTTCCTGCCCAGGTAGCTGAGAAAAGTCCGCTAAAATATAAGTTACGTCGTCCATTATGCAGCAATCGAATTTTTTAAAAAAATCTTGGTTCAGCTTTTTAGCTCGTTGTTTTGCGGTTTCATTCTTGACGGCATTTCTATCCGGAACTTTTTGGACCTTGTACGTCTTCAGCCCAGCTTCTTTCTTAGTCCTGCGCACGAAAGATTCTGAGCAACCCGCCTTTCTCGCCAATTTCCTTCCGGATATGCTTGGATCTATCTTTAAAATATTCACAACCTTCTTCGACTTTTCACGATCATTTGGGCCTTTTTTTTACCAGAACCTTTCTTCCGATCAATAAGTATTCAGGTCTTCCTTAAAGCGGTTGATAACGCGAGAAATGGTCTTAGGGTTACCTCCTTGGCAATTTTTTTAAAAGACCAACTAGGTTGTTTTTGAAAAATTTTAATTATATTTTCTCGCACTTCCACTTCGTTTGCCATTTTCGCGTTAAATAAATTTTGTATTGACTATAACTGACACAAATTATTTTCTGCCATTTAATTCAGAGCTACTATGCTCAAATTTTTTTAATTTGAATCTTGCAATAGCACATTATGGGAAGATATGTAACGGACAATTTTATTCGACGCAGTCCTTAGTAGCGTCGGTAGCTCAGTGGTTAATACGTTGAACTAAGAAGGTCCCAGGTTCAAATCTGGGCAGGTACTATATATTAAATTCTAAATAATAAAATACAAATTCCCGTTTATTTTCATTAGAAATTTGTTTTTAAAAATTTTACCATACTAATATTTTTTATTCTGTTTTTATTTACAGGTAATTTTGCAAAACCCAGATTATTTCTGTAAGTATCGCACATTAATAACGAAAATTACGTTAATTTTAAAATTTCTTCAGTTTATTGTAAAATTCAGTAATCTTTTAATGCAAACACGTATAAAGAACATAAACATTGAAGAACTAAATGATGGCATAAATTAACAACACGTTCTACTACTTATTCTGTTAAAACCAACAAGTTTTTATATAGTGGGTGGCTATAAAATAAAATTAATAATAAAAAAGAAATAATGCTATTGCAGAAAATGCATTAAAACATTCAAACGCGCATGCGCCGCATTTAAATAGATATTTTTCTATCTTTTCCTATTTTTAAAAGTTTATAACAAAACAAATCTACTATTTTTAAAAAGTGTACATCATTTAAAGTGAAAACTACTTATTGCATGTTAAGCCTTAATTATTGCACAACAACAAAAAAATAAATACGAACTTATAGCAGTTCCTACATTTTATACCAGAGGGTCGTACCAGAGTCGTGCATTCTTCTCTGCCATATAGCGAAAAAAAAAAATGTTTTCACTTGGCATCATGCAATACGTTTAATTTTTAATTTTTCCTTATTGTTTGATTGAAGTAACGCGTTTTTCGAATGCACTTGAATGAATGGCATATGTCTGTGGCCGCTGGGCTTTTGGTTTCTTGTGTAGTAGGTATTTATTTTATTTGTTTGTTTTTCGAAATTACGTTGCATTATTTGCTCGACTTGAAATTATAATTGTTTCAATTATTTCATTGAAATCTCAATTTCAATTTCAACGTACTGCGGTGCGGGTACATCTTATAATAGGTATAATTTCTGAGAATTTTGTAGTTTTTAAAAATAGTTTTACACAACAATCCAATCTACGTCAGTAAACGCTTGAGTAATGTGCGAATTTTTCTCTGACTCATGTGCGTATTTTCGACATATCGGGCTGATGTTTTCCGCATGGTTTTTGGTAATGAGGTTTTTAAGTGTTTTTTTTATTTTTCAATTATAAACTAATTTTCTGGTATGAACTATTTTTACTTATGTCAACTTTTTTTTTACTAAAATAAACATGCACTAAAACTTTATTTAGTTTTTGATATAATTATACCCTACACCTATGAGGTACAGGGTATATTAAGTTTGTGTCGATATTGTAAAGCACCTTAGGAGGCGTATCCGGTATAGAAAAGTATATATATTCTTGATCAGCTTAACTACCGGAGTCCGTTTAGCTTACTTATACTTGTCAGAATGCGATGAAATTTTGTTTCTATATGTTTTAGCCAAAAAATGGTTCTGAGATTGAAAATGAACCAAATCGGTAAACGGACACGCTCACCTCCCATACAAGTCACTTATATATAACTTTTTCGGAAACAATAAATCGAAAAGTATTAGATATATATTTATAAAATTTAAAATATATTGTTAGAATTCGCCTAAAAATATATGTTCCAAAAATGAAAATGATCCGCCCACTTTGAGTATTTTTTTTATTTTTTACCGATTTTTTGTAGGGGAAATTTCAGTCGTAAATTATTAAAAATTTGCCCCCCAATTTATACCACTAATATATCCATAAGAGTGTAGGGTATTCCATAGTCGGGCCCGACCGACTATAAAAGTCCGCCCCATGTGACCGAACTTACCCATATGACCTAACTTTCCCAACTCGTTTTAGTAAGTTTTGATTAAAAATTATATTTATAGATCCAACTAAATTTATTCAATAAATTCAACGCAATTAACTACCAGATTAATAATATTGATGATGAAATATTCGTTGAAAAGGAATTGAAACCGTAACCAAAAACGCTTTACAAAAAACCGAAATAAACCGATCGAATCGTTTAAACGATTTCGGTTTAATACTAGTTTTTATTCAAATTGATAAAGAAATAGCCGCAATCCGAATACTGTATATTTATTTCAAATACTTTTATCCACTTTCTGTATCTCGAAACGAACGACGAAACGAAAATTTTACGTCAAAATTTTAACACACAAATTTTTATTTCATGTTATTTGACTTTTAAATTTATTGAAAATTACGTGACTTTCGTCTAATAGTCTTTCGTTTTGAAATACGGGAAACGGTAGTTTATTTCAAATACTACAACACTTTTTCGTTTATAGAGCCCTATAAAATATATCGAATTTGACAAAGTTCCTGTAATTTCAGAGTAAAATTTTGATTTTTTGTCTCATACAAAAACCAGACGCGAAACCTATTCGTTACTTTGATACTATTCGTTATCAAACCGAAATTGTAACCAAGACATTGTTGTTAATTTGTGTTATTAATTTTGTAGTATTGAGTATTATTGACAAAAACTATTTAAACTTAGATTTTCAAAATAGACATCTGCAAAAATTCTTTTGAAATCCACTTTAAGACATTCATTTTGTTGCAAAACATTTGCCGACTCTATGCTTGAAAATCAAATGAATATGTTGCTCACAACAACAAAGCACAAGCACTGTCAAAATAAAACACAAACAAGACTTAGTTGTAGTGAAGACGTCTATGATGTGCAATAAAAATTCAAATACTGTAATGAACTGCACTGCACTGAGTACTCGGTGCATTTTACATTTTTTTTTATCATTTTTATCATTCTTACTCTAAGGAATTTTCATTAAGGGTGTATTTCTTTATTCGTTCTGAACGTTCAGAATATTCCGTTTTAAATATTTCTATTACTTTATTTATTCCGAACGTTCTGGCTTATCCGAATTCTGTTACTTTATTCAAAACAGAACGTTCGGAACGTATTCTGTTTATTCCGAGTTCAATCGTAGAATACACAGAATAAAACTATCAACTTAGATACTATTTACACAAATTAAATTTATTATTTAAATGAAATCGAGTGTATCACAAGATATTGGTGGTCTGTCGCGTGTGTCTTAAGATATTGGTGGTCTTGGAATTTTTTTGATTAAGAGACATATGTGAAACGTTGTACGATGCATTGATATGTGTTAGCATTTTAGTGAAAATTGATAAACAACGTTTTTAAAAAGTTAATTTTAATAAGTGATTGATTTTCAAATCATATTTAATGTTTGTTTACATTTTTGTATTCTGGTTAATCTGAAACTGCTACTTTATTCACAGTATTCTAGATATTCCGGATAAAATATCAAACTATTCTGTTCGTTCTATTCTTATTCCAGAATGAATAAAGAAATACACCCTAATATTGAAATATAGAAAAAATTCAAAGAAAGAAAAAAAATTATCGGACATTTATTTCATTATTTAATTTTTTTCAAAAAATAATGTTGAATATCGTCGTTGTAGAACGAAAAGTCACCAATTACATTTTCAAAATGCAAAATGTTCATCTTTATATATCTGTCAATTTTTAATCGATGATCTCAATTTTTTTACCACATGCTAACAAAATGTAAATCTATCAATTGATATTTCAACTTTAAAAATGCATCAAATACTTTTTATAATATTAATCAACAAACTTGAAATTTAAGTTTTTCATAAAAATGTATTTGGTTACTTTTCGTTCTACAACGACGATATACAGCTTTATTTTTGTCATACTTTTTTTTTCAACAATTTTTTTTTTGAAAATGTAATGTTTGTTGTATTTTTATAAACACACAAATACCGACAACAACATTACTGCAGTCGAACGCCGAGCGATCGATTTGTTGTTGTTTTCAATGTTCGTCTTCTCATTCGTTCAGCGACATTATTGACACTTGGTTTTGATTTTCAAAACATTGAATGTTTTGAACTAAAAATGTGTTGACAGTACTTTACACCAATAGAACAAATACTGCAGTGAAGTCCACCGAGAGACTGCACTATATTATTGTCGACTGCCATTGCAAAGTGCAATCAATACTGTTGAGTGCATATTTTACAGATGGAACTTGAAATACATTTATTTTATTTCAAATACAGATGTCTATTTCGAAACCCATGACTGGCAACATTAAAAATAGGAAAACAAACAGGAAACATATGAATACACTGTCTAAATCAGCACCTTCAAATTGCATAGAATTGATATATGCCATATGCATATGAAACATTTTATTCTCGTTTTAGTATTAACCAATATAAAATTTTCCTTAGTACATAGTATTACATTTTAATAATACACTCTAATCAGTACTTATTATAACGCCGACTTGAATAAAATTATTCATTGAGACAAAATCACTTTCATTGTTATGCGAAATTATTTGTTTTTTTTTTTCCTATTTTTACCGTACAACCACAATATGGCTTCACTTCCTTCTGCAATTTTTACCGCTGCTCAGACACGCATCCTCCGATTATAATACAATAATTACAACAAGTCTACATTATAGTAGCTACTTTGTGTGATTATTATGTCGGTGTTATAGCACATAGCAAGAGTGTCGGCGACTGTGGCTGCGACTGGTGTAAAGTGCAGCAAACTCAAATGTGTTTCTGCTGTAATATCCGCATAGTTTCTGCTTTGCCGCATACTATACTTTAAATCGATTAGAGCTGCCCCGCCGCCGCATCATTGTAGTGCGATATTTATTTAAAAACGCGGAAATACGAAGCTATTTAGCGGAACAGGGGGGAAATGAACTGCATTATAACAGTTTTGGTTGCTTTATAACAAAATAAATTTTAAGAAATAAAAAAATTTTGAAATGTTTAAAATTATATTCTGAATAAATGCTTACACCGAAAAAATATTTTATTAAATACAGAAAAATTAAATAAAAAAAATTGATATAAAATAAATACATATATATTTAAATTAAGTGCAGATGTACTTAAATTTACTACATTGATGTCGTTGTTTTTGGATCGAATTATATTCCCATTGAAAATAACTACATTCCGTGCTTTTTCCTAAAATATGAAGATAACTTACTAAAGGGTTTTTCAATAAGAGCGCTACAAAAGTTTTTTTCAAGGGTTTTTCAACAGGGACGCTACAAAAGTAGAGCGACAGGGACAGCAAACGACGCCATATTTCTTTTTTGACATTTCTCTTCAGTAAGGTTTGCCATTTTATGATGGAAAGATATACGAGCCAACAACGAGTCGAAATTATTAAAATTTACTACCGAAATTCGAATTCGTATATCTTTCCATCATGAAATGGCAAACTTTACTGAAGAGAAATGTCAAAAGAGCGGCAAGAAATATGGCGTCGTTTGCTGTCCCTGTCGCTCTACTTTTGTAGCGTCCCTGTTGTAAAACTCTTTACATCTGCATTTATTTTTAATTCATACTATATTGATTGAATTTCAAGAAATTATAAACTAAATTTAAAAAAAACTATATATAAATGTATGTAGTCAAAATTGTATTTATATGTCATCAAAAATGTAGTAAACATACTTAACACATTTGTTTTACTGCATTATGTATTTTTTTTTCACAGTAAATATTTCATGTTTTATCTCTACAAAATATGTGCATAAAAAATGTATTTTCCTTTAATATTATCAGTTCTAACTACTCAAGGGAATCAGAAGCATTTAAGTGTTGTTTATGGGTTTAATGCGTTTCGGTTAGATATCTGTCTATGTATGCGTTGATTTCGCTTGTAGCTGCACACTATCGCAGTACGTCCGTATGTGAGCCCGAACTTCAAATAATTAAAAAAAGTGCAGAAAACAAATACATACAATATTATGAAGAAATCGAAATTCTATTACATTATGTAATAAAATCATGTCAAATAAATATTATTAAAAATTAAAAAATGTAGTAGCTAAAATATAGAAAAAAATGTAATAACCAAGCCAAAAAAATATTATTATTATTTAAAAACTAGTAGAACCACATGTTTTAAAATAAATACATTCATGTAGTAAATTATACTAAATCAGTTTTCTCGGTGTATACACAAATTTCCATTAATTAAATATCAATAATTTAACTTAAGTTAAAATCTTTCAAAGGATTTACTTGTATATTAGATTTACATTGTACATCAAAATTCGAAAATTCTAATAATTCAAGAACTTAAAAATATTTTAAATGAACCAATAAATGAATGAAAGTATATAATGTCTGGTAAAGCAGCAGTATCCACCTGTGCCATTTTAAATTTGATCTCTAAATCTGATTCTCTAAAACGGATACAGATTTTTTTCTAGAATTAAATGGGTTTCGGAATTAAACTCAGAAAAACAATACTATACAAATAATAATTTCAATAGTTCTCATACTATTATAACTAGTAAATAGATTAAAATATTCATTTAAACGGTAAATACCATTGAATCGCAGTATACCATTCGTATCGATATCGTTACGAGATCATTGCGAGCAGATGGAGAAATCGCACGATATCCCCCTGATCAAAGTTCGAGATTGCTGCGAAAAATATTGCGATAACGATTTTATAAATCTTTAAATATCGTATCTTGTCAAAGAATTTGAATATATGAAAATTTTTAAAAATTAGAATCGAGAAAGCAACGAGATCGAACATTTTTATCAAAGTTATTCGAGAAAGCTTCGAGGTATCGAAGGTCTCCGAGACATATTGATAATACTGAATACTATTTTTTTGTTTTTAGTTTATATAAAAATCGTTTGAATAGCAGTACCATTAATTTAATTAGTGTCCCAATGACCAACTTATCTGAGAATAATCGTACATAAAACTAAAAATGTTTATTTTCATAGAAATTTGTATATAAAAAAATGGGATCCGTACGAAATATCGAAAAAAATATGTCGAAATTATAAAAGCCTTAGAACGCCGAAACAATATTTTGGCCGAATCACAAAATGTCGAAAAATATTTTAAAGCTAGAAAATGTCGACAAATTTTTTAAACTATAAATACAAAAACATTTTTTTTATAGGTTCAAAAAATGTCGAAAATTAAAATGCCGAAATATTAAAATATTGAAATACAAATTTCAAATCCTATATGACCAAGTCCACACCAAATCTCGTAGGATTTGCAACTCACACTCTTCGATTTAAATGATATTTTGGCAACTGATAAAGGGTATCGGGATCTGCATTCACCATTTTTTTTTCCGACCACTATTTTTAAAGATATCACTTTTTCCAGAGATACAGTCCAAAGTTAAAAAATTGTCAATGATAACTTTTGTATGGTGGTTCCTATTGAAATATCCCTTGATGCTAGAAACTTTGATAAGGTTTCGTTTTAAAACTAATAAAACAATCTTTTGGAAAATTCTTCTTAACATGAACATATGACCAATGGTCGTTATCCTTGAACTTCGAATTGCATGTCCTTAAAAACAGTATTTAAAAAAAAAATCGAAATTTTTGTTGATTTTTTATAAGTGTTGAAGCTAAATTCCATGGTGGTATTTTGAAGGCAGCATATTTAAAAATATCCGCATGAATCCTAGAGTAGCTAAAAATGAAAATTTGTTCTCTTTTAATATCTTTATCTTCGAGTTTTTTCGACATTTTCCATCATTTTTTCGGCAAAAAATGATTTCGTCATATTAAATTTCGACATTTTTAGTTTTCGACATTTTGTTTTTCAACATTTTAGTTTCAATTTTTTTTTTCGACATTTTTGTTTTCGACATTTTCAGGTTTCGGCATTTTTATTTTCTACATTTTTGTCTTTGGTATTTTTAGTTTCGATATTTTAAATTTCGACTTATCGTACCAGACCCAAAAAAAATGTCTTGAGTACTTTAAAATTGCAACTAATCTAGCCTATTGTAGCTTGTTCCACTTTGTCTAAGTTCAACCACAAATCTCAATAATTTTCATGTCATAATAAATTTTTTTAAGACACTCTCAAGTCTATAGTCTCGCGTGTTGTGGATGCGAATATAATAAACGTCCGACGAGCCCGAAGTCTGTAACTGAAATCTGCCTGCAAACACGCGAACTCGCCAAAGACCCTGCGCAACGAATGAATGCATACAATGCGATCACTTAGCGCCAAATCAATCAAATCTGTTGCAATTTTGCAAATAATTCAACTCAAATGGCGCTGTAGTTAAGGAGTTATAACGTAGCAGCACCAGCAAAATTGGAGAAAATGCAGATAAACGTGTGCGTGCAGACATGCGTTTTTTCTATACTATGGAAGTGAAGTCATAACAACTCCACTTAAACTTAATGGTACTTGCCTTCTAGACACTTTCTCTGAAGTCAGATCTGATACAAAATATAACTTAAACACACTACAACACATTTTTTTTGTTTGAATGCTGCTGAGCTATTTTTTTTTGTAGAGGTACACAAAAAAAAAAAATACTATAAAATTAATATTTATACTATTGAAATTAGTCAATAGGATAAAATATCAATTCAATAGGTAAATCACCTTAAATTCTTTAATATACTAAACAATTATTTTCGAGTTTGTATGAAAATAATTAATTTTTTTATACTATTAAATTAATAACTGTCAAATTTAAATGGTGATTTTATGAGATTTTTTCTGAGTGTACTAATCAAAAAAAAAATATTTTGGCTAGATTTGTCAGCAAAATAGACCCACTTTTTTATACTCAAATCTTTTTTTGTAGAATGATACTTGAAATATTTGTTGAATGATTTTTCTTTTAAATATTTTGATTTTTGAGTTTAGCTTAGTATTTAGAAAAGATAACGAATTTATTTTCAACATTCTGTCTGAGTTTGGAAAATGTCGAAATTCTGTAATTTGTTCTTTTCTAAAATTATATCAAATTGAAGATAAAGCGACGACACTAAACAAGAAAAAATATTGTTTATCCCATATATAATTTCTATACCGACATATTAAAATAAATTAAAGAAACTTACAAAAGTATTTTTCAAAAAAACTAAATGATTTTTTTTCTTTGAATTGTCAAGTAAAATTTGAGTATACAAAGGAATTTCAATATCCCAATTTGTTTTCAAGATATTTGGATCTGAATCAGAAAAAGTGTTCAAGTATTTAAAATGAATTAAATAAAGCAGTTCGTGGTTGTTCAGAACAAAATCATAAGCATCGAATTAAAAGTCTAAAACTGGTCTAAAGACCAATTTCTTTTACGCAATAGGAAAAAACTGAGTATGCCGTGAAACTCAGCATCATCAAATTATATATAATTGATGTATGAGATGTCCATGGCAAAATTCGTGTTGCGTAGTATTATTATTCTGTATTTGATACTTTAGAAAAACAAAGTATTTTCGAAATTTTTCAGTTGAAATCTATGTAAACATAAAAAAACAATTGTGGGAAACTTTTTTACACTCGGACTTTTACAATAGTTTGCCAAAGGTAGCGTCGTATAGAAAAACATTTTCTATTTTTTGATGTTGCAGTTGCGGTGGTTCGAACCTTTTGAATCATAGTCCGATGCACTAACTATCTGAGCTAACGCCGCCAATGTTACATGTATTAAAGTATATAAAATTTGACAAACATTTTCTAAAAACAAAACTAATTCAGTTTAAAAACTACGTTTACATTTTTATATGCACATTACACGGGTTTGTTCGGCTCTAATCAACATTCATTTAAAATTCTAAATTTATATACGTAGGTATATATGTGATTTTCTTATAAAATCCTATACATTAATTGTTTGCCTATTCTATTCATTCAATTTAATTGCCAGATAATAATAATAAATTAAATGTCTTCTATAAGTTGCATTGAAATCTCAATAACAAATAGACAATAAAATCAAAATTACCGTTATTAAAGATGATGATGAAACCAACGTCATTAATTCATGATCGAGTAGACCCATATGCAAGCAAGGCCATTGTCTAGAAGAACCTAGAATAATGTTTAAATTGAAAATACAACTTGGAAGAATAACATAGCAAACAATTATTATTCAAACTGTCAATCTATGTACGAATGCAACTCCGGAGACCGGTAGATTTTTCAAATAATTTACATGCGTCCGATCCGAGTTGTTGAAGAGGCACAACGTCCGACATGTCGGGGTCGTTCATCTTGCATTGTACAACGACGCACATACGTCAAATAGAATCAGAAGAACAGACCCGCGCAAATTGAGGTACTCACATAACACATTTTACATTAGACACCCCTCCGGAATGCTGCTGCGGCAAGTGCAAGTATTTCCATCAACTAAAAATGAGAAGTGAATATGATTCGACGTCGCGTCGTTGTCGTTGTTTGAGATGCAAACGACAAACCAAAGATCGTTCAGGCAAATAGTTGCTTGAACTGTGTGTAGAAAAAACAAATATACTACATATTATGGGATAGTATGGACCGATGCGAGGCGACGAAAATGAAAAAAAAAAGTCAGCGCAGAAGCCGCATATTGAAATTACACTAATGCGGATAATAAGATACGCAGATACTGTATCTATGCCGTTGCATTAGAGATACTGCTGCAGTTGGTGAATGTATCTCCTCTATCTATCTGAGAGATGCAAATGCCTCAGAGTTGAGGAATGACAACGAATTGAAAACTGGCACAGATTTATTTATTCATTGACTTTAATAGAGGCTGAAAGAGAAAATATTAATAACATGCAACAGATCGCTGTTTTGCGGTTTGTGTGGTTACAGACAGACATACATACATATAGATAGTTAGACAGACAGACAAATATATAGACAGACATTGAGAGATACAGATAGACAGTCGGAGCGACAGAAGCCTTTGATTGATGAAATACAAAAATTCCATTTACGTTCATACATATTAAATCATGTGCTATCGATACCGAATCTACTAAATGGAATCTATCACAGGAAGCAAAGTATAAAATAAATCCGTTAATATGATTTATTTTAATTTTTTGGCTATAAGCCTCATAATCCGCTTAAAACCCCGCAGTGAATACTGTGAAAATCAACGTATATCATGTGGAGTTAAACCGATTTAAAACGGTTGTTATAGAATTTCAGAAACGATTGTGTAATGCGAGATGAATGCAGCAATTAGCGGTTTAGGTAAAACAATAGCTATTTGAATTTTTAATAATTTACTTTTTTTCTATTACGTAAGTTTTATATTCAAATATTCTAACAACAATTACAAAGATATTTTCAATATTCGAACCATGTTATTTATAAAAGGCTTGGTTTTTATTTCGAATTTCAAGGCATGTTGAAATTTCTCAAATTGAAAGATTATAAAACATTTTATTTTACTGCAACTAGTTTTGTAAATATCGGTGCATATTAAGAAATGAATTATGTTGACGTTTTTAAGGTATAAATTATATTAAAATGTACCAGATACAAAGTATAATCTCTGTTTTGAGATAAATCATATAGCTAAATTTAAAAGTAAAACTATTTAAACCACCACATTTTCAATAATGTAGATGTATTTTAAGAATGCGAATAGAGTGCATAGTTTGAGTTAAAAAACTTATAGTAAGAGATAAACCTTATTATATGATTTTAACCGCGACATATTTCTATTATATAGTTGTACTATAAGATTTCGAAAATTGAAGGTGAAAGGTGAAACTTATATCACGACGTACATCCAGATTAGAATCTTCAATATAGATACATTAATATTTAGTTGTAAAACTTATAGTAAGAGATAAACTCTACAATGCGACTTTTACCACGTTTTATTTTTACACAGCAAAAAATATTGAGCGTAAATATAGCAACTGAGATTAATTGATACTGTAGCGAACGCGTTGCGTCGCAATAAAAGATTTAATTTAAAAAATACAATACAAAATAATGAATTCTATTAATATAATTAATTGCATATATACAAATTATTTAACTGTATAAATTTAATTCTTTTTGGGTTGGAATATATGCTAAAATAAATGCATATATATCATATATACCAACCGACAGTTTTAGAGACACAACACAGTTTTACAGCCACACACAGTTTAAAATTCACAAGACAGAATTACAAGTACGGTTTACCAATCTTATTTTACATTGATTCATTGCAACGCGTACTTGCATATTCGGTTCGTCGAGTCGTTTTTTCGTACATCGTGCGTCTAACATGACTTTGATATTCTTCTCTCTTAATTGTGTTTAACATTTCCCTTTCATTATATATAGCTTGACTAGTTACGTGAGCGTCGATAGCTCAAGGTTAGTGCGTTGGACTGCAAGCCGAAAGGTCCCAGGCTCAAGTCTGGACTGGGGCTAACAACATCTTTTCATAGAAACATTTGTCTATACTGCGCTATCTCTCGTTAGTAAATGGCAAACATACGAGAGTAAAACATTGCCTATGAAAAGCTCTCACCGACGTTCGGATTAGGCATTAAACTGTAGGTCTACTTGAGTACAAATATAACACGCACAGCTCAAATTGCTAGATAACTCGGCCTAAGTTCTTATAAGACTAAATAGGGCTAAATTACTAGGGACATGAACGTGGTTCATACTTCGAACAAAAAGTAGTTAAGTGAAAAAGTAAAATAAATTAATATATAAGAATGAAAAAAATAAAAATAGGAAATAAAAAAAACATTTTTTTTCATCGGGTGTGTTAATTTCCTTTCATTTTTGTTCAATTAATTTATTAATTAATATAATTAAATATTTTATCAATACAATATAAATTGTGTACTGTATTAAGCAATTTTTTAGCGGTCTTAAATTGTAGTCATAAATGAGACTCTTTTTTTAGTATTTTATGATAACTTAGAAGAAAATGAGGAATATTTAATTGTATACCTTAAATTTTATTATTTTCAATTATGCTGAACCTCCCCACCCTCAGAATATTATTCATATATCAGAAATTTACGTCTTATATCCCCATAAATTAAAAAATTTATATAAAGTATAAAAAACTAAAAAAAAAAAATTGAAAAATATAATTGGGCGGACCACGCCTATATTTAAAATTTTGAAAGGCTAATATTTCATAGATTTTATTTTAATAATTTACGGATCAAATTTCCACTATGAAAACCCCGGGAAATAATGAAAAAAAAAAGTGGGCGGATTACGCCCATTTTTGGACCACATATTTTTAGGTGAATTATAACAATATGTTTTAAATTTTATAACTATACCTTAAATACTTTTCGAGTTATTAGTTCCGAAAGAGTTATATAAAAGTGACTTGTATGGGAGGTGGGCGTGTCCGTTGAACGATTTGGCTCATTTTCAAACTTAGTTCCTACTTTTGGCTAAAATATATTGAGACGAAATTTCATCGCATTCTGATCAGTATTACTCAAGTTATTCTGTATTCGGACAGCAAGACAGCAAGACAGCAAGACGGACAGACAGACAGACAGACAGACAGACAGACAGACGGACATGGCTAAACGGACTCGGGTAGTGATGCTGATCAAGAATATATATACTTTTCCATACCGGACACGCCTCCTAAGGGGCGTTACAATATATGCACAAAGTTAATATACCCTGTACCTTATAGGTGTAGGGTATAAAGATTCATAAAAGTATCGCATTTTAGAATGTCTTCGGAGTCTTAAAAATTAGACACCTAAAGGCATAACATTCAAAATTGTTTCTAAGCGCGAAGAAAATGAACTCACAAAAATCTTCGTTAAAATAGTAGTTTTGGTGTACTCCGAATAAGGGTTAATAAAATATTTTTATTTAGGAGTGAATTAAGAGCACTCAACGATAAACTCTTTAAGTATTCTATTTAGGAGTGTTTCAGGATCCATTATTTTAATAAGTTGGATATATTGATATTAGTTTTGATTTTGAAATTAAATAAAAATCAGTAAAAAAGGATAGATCACATGGAAAATTTTGAAGTAGGGAAATTTTGATAGTTGGTGTTAGTAAGAATTTTGAAAGTTATAGTCGGAACATATTAGAATGTGGTCCAGAGGTCCCCAGGTTTTACGTATTTTTACGTATTTCTTTTCATTGAGTACGAATGGGTAAATGGTACCGAATTTGTTTTTTTTTTCGGGAACCACAAGTAGTTTTTTATATTTATTTTTTTATTATATATTTTTATATATTTGAGCAAAAAAGTTTACAATATAAAGGAAAAATCAATCGTTGATGTCAATGTAACATGTGGTATTTGAACATAAGTGGTCATATCACAGGTTACAATCGACCGATCATCCTTCTGGGTCTTACAAACTGCGTACAAAATTTAATATACCCTTTCACTTCAGTATAGGGTATAAGCTTAACGGCCAAACATAAATATTTGAGGATTTACTTGAACATGGAGGCATTTTTTCGGTTTATATAGTTTAATTGTGACGTATTAAAAGTCTTAAAAATATGAACGTGTTAGGAGTATTTATGAGAATTTTTGAGCCGAGCGTCGTATAGAAGAATAAATTACCCGGGACCTTTCGGTACCTTTCGGCTTGTATCCCAACGCACTAAACAATCGAGCCATCGACGCTCACGCCTAGTCTGAAACACTTTCAACCCAAAAGTCGTGGGAGAACTTAAATGTTTTATGAATATGTTTCGGACATCTCCCCCGAGTATTTTAAGACTATTAACTTAGCCACTAAAATAACTCATAAAAATTTCACATAATTTGTCCACCGTTATGGGTTATAATTAATGGTAACAAGTGCGAAAACATAGGTTTTTTTTTCAAAAATAGTCGTTTTTTGAGCATTATATCCTTAAATACCATTAAATGGTCTATATTAAATGGCGCAAATGCATTTATATACTTGCTTCATTAATATTCAATTTTACAGAAATATTTAAAATTTCTAAAAACGTTTTCTTCCTAATGACGGGATTAAAACCTCTACCAGACTGAGAATAGTTTACGTTATGACAATTTGAAAACCGCAAAAACCCTCAAACATATTGTTGAGTGTTCGAGTTCCACAGAAAGCAGTGAGATCATTACTGCCATCCAAGAAACTCACAGACAACTCACAAACAACTCAACGAACAATTCACATGAAATGAAAACCTGATCTAATGGTTTTTGACCAATGACAGTAGAGAAGTTATACGCTTGGAGCAGCAACAACACCAACGACTAGGAAGTCAGTCCGAATAACATATCTAGTGTGGAAATGTAGAAAAACAAATGCCCAAAAGCGGGAGTGAAGACAAAAAAAAAACTTGTTGTTATATTTTCTAACGTCTGTCTACTCTGTCTAAATGGAAATGTGCAGTTTTTTGAGCAGTCTATTTTTATCTTTCTTTTGTTTTTTTTTTTTTTTTTGAAGTTATGTTGTGGGTCAAGCATTGTGTAAATTATGTATTTAACAGGAATTTACGCCCGTTGGAGGTTCTTAATCTGTGATGAATACCGTTTTGTAAACTGCATAACTTTCATGATTATCAACACGTCGACGCATTACTAATCTGCACATGCAGCCCTCTCAGATTATGCGGAATATTAGACCCACACGTCTCGTATTTATCAGCATTACCGTGTATGTGTTACCATGGGCCTACGCGCAAAAGCTTTAAGCTCAAATTGTACTAAAGCTAATCAGCAGTTTAGCGCGCGCACTTAACGCGCACGACTCGGCCAACAATTTAATTCATTAACCTTAACTGTTTGGTCAGGTCTGAGTTTAGAGCGTGCAGCCTGAGTTAAGTTTTGATGAAACAGTTTTGGATTTTTTTTAGTGTGTGTTTTTTTGTGCAGTTTTGTGTTACTTGTCATGGTCTTTAAGGCTGTTGTTGTCTCGACTTTAGACCGACTGTCCGACTGACTTCTGAATTTATTTTCTGTTAATTGTTTTGATTGCTTATAGTAACCGAGTGGTTTTCGCAAGGTTAATCTGGTTAAAGAGTTGGTTTTTTAAATTTTAGAAGTGGGTGTCAAAACATTAAAAACGTTTTTAAATGCAGCCATTTGCGGTTGTTAAATTTGTTTAAATTATAGAAAAATACTGATTTTTTGCAAAGTTTACATTTCAGAAATTGTAAATATTTGTTTTTAATTAGTCTATGACTGGCTCTGTTAGTTTTGTTAATTGCACAAATTGAATTTTAAACGTTTAGCAATAATTGCTGTTTAAATGCATATTAAGTAAACTTCTATGTACCAACAAAATTTATAATTATAAATACGGAATAACGGTTTTGATTTCGGTTTTCAGACTCATTTCGATTGCGATCACGGTTTCTGTTTTGAGTTTTATAAGGAATCGGTCTAAGTATTTCGGTTTCAGTTTGTGTCCGTATTTTAAATATATTGAATAAAATAGCGAATTAATGTATGTACTCAAAAAACTAAAACAATTGTTTTTTGAATATCGATTATTTCTTATATTGGTATAATGTATTTTGTTATGATTTTTAAATTTTATCGAATTACACACTCAAAAAAAATACTATATAAATAATAGTTTTTTACTATTAAAAATAGTCAATAGGATAAATTATTATTTTAATCGGAAAAAAACATTAAATACTAGAAAATACCATTAATTGATTGCCATTGATTTCATATGACGAAATTAATTTTTTTGTATACTATTAAATCAATAATTGTCCTATTGACCAATTTTAATGGGATTTGAGGGAATTTTTTCTGGGTGCAGGTATGATTTAAATCCCTTGTTTTGATGCCATTTCATGATGGAAAGATATACGAATTCGAATTTCGGTAGTAAATTTTAATAATTTTGACTCGTTATTAGCTCGTATATCTTTCCATCATGAAATGGCAAACCTTACTGAAGAGAAATGTCAAAAGAGCGGCAAGAAATATGGCGTCGTTTGCTGTCACTGTCGCTCTACTTTTGTAGCGTCCCTGTTGAAAAATCCTTGAAATAATCTTTTGTAGCACTCTTATTGAAAAACCCTTTATGTATTCTGCACATACAATTCATCATATTGAAGAACACTTTATCGACAGTTACCAAGCGTTCATCATATTTATGGTAGCATTGATAACATTGATGTCATTAGTCATTAATATTATGAATGGTTCTTCAGTACAATGAATCATGGTTTGAAAAACGGATTTCATCCATATGATGTACATTTTTTTCTGTGTTGTCAGGCATTTTAAAATTTGTTATTCTATAAAGTAGTTAAAAATGATTTGAAATTTCAGTAGAATTTGATATAAGTTCAGAAACATAAATAGAAATTATGAGCTGTCCGTGTTGAGTAATTAAAAATATTTAATTAAAATGGTATTTCAAAAATATGTTTATACAACTATGTTTGTTTTCACCACATTTAAATCGAGCGTAAACTAATTATAAAATATGTATAATACTGATTGTTTTTCAAACAAAAATATTTCAATTATATTTAGAATTCATTAAATAACATTCGAAATATAAATATTCTAAATACTTTATAATGATGTATATTAATACCCAAGTAGGAAGTTAATTTGAAATCATATTTTAAATATAACATAATTAACTCTTTACTCGATTCTTATTGACGTCGTGTTTCTTTCCGTCTGTAATCCGGAACATATCATTAAATCTTTTCTGTGGCAAATTAGTTAGTGTTACCCCAAGTATTCTATTAATATTTGCCTCTATTCCTATCAATTGATTTATGCTAGATTTTAAAAATATCTTTACATTTTTGGAAACATAAATGCATTTGGGCGTATATCTTGTTTGTCTACAAAATACATTCGTTGCATTTATTGTGAAAACTTTATAAGGGGGAAGTATTTAATTTATAAGACGTAAAAAACTGCGGGTTTTTATTTAAAGATATAAAAAAGATTTGTTGGCATTTTAAGGAAATAATATTAAGGTTTTTTTTATTATTAAATGGGATATTCCATTTTAAATCAACAATCATAAAATTAAGAATTTAGGACATAATCCTCTACGAAGTTAATAAAATTTTGTTCACAGTAAAAAAATCATCTTCATTCTTCAAACCATTATTCATTGTATTGAAGAACGATTTATAATATTGATAACTACAAAAATTCAATGTTATGTATTCATTATCAATTTGATGAATGTCCGAAAAGTGATGTTCAATATGATGAAGTGTATGTGAAGAATACGTCATCATATTAATGAACAAAGACATAAAATACAACATGTATGTACATCATATTGAAGAATTCTGTTCATCAAACTAAATTGAAATTAAAATATTTATTGTTCGTTAATTTTGGACTATGTTCTACATAACCATAAATTATTTTCATTCTTATTTATCCTTATTTATTATAAATGCTAAAATAACGATTAAAATTAAATAATAAATATTTTCTAATACTAATCGTTTTTAAGGTGAATATTTAAAACGAAAAATGTGGTGCGGATCCAATAGATCATATCGTCACTGTCATGCCAAAGGGGCGAATGTGATTTTTTAAAAATGTTGGGAAATCAAAGTAAAAAGAAGAAGAGATTGGAAAAATTGAAAATCTTGTCATGCCAAAAGGGCGAATCTTTTCGTTTTTTTTTTTGCATAACTCTTTATTGATGTAAAGACATTTATTGTTTGTTTTCAAAGCACCTATCGATCGGCATCATTATTTAAAAATATTTTTCTAATTATTAATTTGCATTATTTTTAAATAATGATGCCAATCGATAGGTGCTTTAAAAAAAAATAATAAATGTCCTTTTGGCATGAGAAGATTTACAAATTTTTCAATTTTTGTTTTATTTTTGCTATAACTCTGTATTGGTGTAAGATATAATAGTGGTGTAAATGTATGAATGGTTTGATGTTAAAGTAAAGGGTTTTTCAATAAGAGCACTACAAAAACAGTTTTCGATATCAATGAAATTCTTTATTCCTGTAAAAGTACGTTCGATGCCATTATGTATGGAACTCGATTTCTTTTGCATGACCACCACGGGCACGCTTGCAGAAGTCCAGACGCTGAACCCAATTTTCGACGGTTTTCAAGCATAAATCGGCCGATACTGCTGCAATTTCACGTTCGATATTCGTACGAAGTTCATCAATCGTCGCTGGATTGTTGGCATAAACCATAGACTTGACGTAGTCCCACAGGAAATAGTCTAACGGCGTCAAATCGCACGACCGAGGCGGCCAATCGACTGGACCATTTCGTGAGATAACACGTACTCCAAACTTGGTTTCCAATAAATTGATTGTGGCATTCGCTGTGTGGCTTGTGGCGCCGTTTTGTTGGAACCATATGTCCTCCAAGTCCATATCATCCAATTGGGGCCAAAAATATTCGGTTATCATTGAACGGTAGAGATTCCCAATGACACCGCCGGCCCATAAACCGCACCAAACCTTAATTTTTCGGGATGCAATGATGACTCATGGAGTACGTGTGGATTGCTGTCTGACCAATTACGCATATTTTGTTTATTGACGAAGCCATTCAGCCAAAAATGAGCCTCATCGCTGAAGATGATTTTTCGATGAAAATCCGAATCATTTTCAAGTTGTTGCTCAACCCAATTCTCGAACATACGACGCTTCTGGTGGTCAAGCGGCTTCAGTTCTTGCGTCAATTTGATTTTGTAAGGATGTAGGCTAAGATCTTTTCGCAAAATTCGCCACAAGGACGTCACAGAGATGCCCAACGCTTGAGAACGACGTGTGAGAGACACATTTGGGCTTTCTTCAACTGAAGCCTCAGCGGTAGCAATATTCTCGACACTACGGGCACTTCTTTGTCTCACTGGCACGGGAACATTTTGTACTGTGCCTGTGGATTCAAATTTTTCCAAATTTTTCGGTAGTAAACTTTAATAATTTCGACTGATTGTTGGCTCGTATATCTTTCCATCATGAAATGGCAAACCTTACTAAAGAGAAATGTCAAAAGAGCGGAAAGAAATATGGCGACGTTTGCTGTCCCTGTCGCTCTACTTTTGTAGCGTCCCATTTGAAAAACACTTTACGAATCGACATTTTTTCATGGAAATGATAAAAATTAAAAAAAAATATTTTAAAAGAATAATAATGATGATCGATAGGTGCTTGAAAACAAACAATTAATGCATTTACACCACTATTTTATCTTATACCAATAAAAAGTTATAGCAAGAAAACGAAAAGATTCGCCTTTTTCGAATTCTCATTTGGTTTTGTCTTTTGTGGCTAGAAATATCCAACAAAAACCACATACGATTTTGGCACAGTTTACTTGAGGAAAAACTACACTCAAAAATGTAAAAAATGTAAAAAACGCAAATGTCAAAAATTACACATTCGCCTCTTTGGCATGATAGTGACGATATTATCTAAGCCCCACGTTTTTCATTTGAAATCTTTAAAAATAATAATATTGAAATATTTAAATTTATGGTACTGAATTTTTCGATTATTATGCAATTAATCAGAAAAATGTTTATTTAAAAAGTAAAAACTATTAATACATGAACCGTAAGATCATTGATCGTACCATTAAGAACTTAATGGGACATTTTCTTCTGAGTGCACTTGAATAAAGGATGCAAATCAACGTTGATGTGTTAAAATGTACTGAATACCAGACTTAAATAAGACGAACTGTGAATATGCTAAATATTTTTTTCATTTTCATAAGAAATTTAATATATGCACACCAATATTTAAACATTTTAAAATATAGTGGTTGAGTTTTTACCTTTTCTATTTTATAATTGATATCTTGATTTTTGTTTTATCATTTAGCTGATATATAATTCCACAAACATGTATAATACAATTGGAAGATAATGAAGAAAACAATAAACATTTCTCTAATTCACCAAAAGGCACATTATGCATTTCTTTTTACAGTAGGTTTTCCTTATATGTTATTAACATTTTAATAACCTACTGTTAGTTTCGTTGCCTTTAAGTGGTCATAAATTTTCAACACTGTAATTAATTGACCCATGCTGCTGTATATGAAAATAGACCTTACCATTCTAAAACTATTTATGCTATACAAAAAATACTACATCTTTTTTTAATGAGTTTTACTTTGTTTTGATTTGATAGTGCGAACGTCTGGAACAAAATATTTATTATTAAAATAGCCACTAATGCATAGACCCCCGAAATGTCTGTATATTTGGCTTAAATTAATCGTATGTATAGCCAGACAAACCAACCAAATTTAGCCATAAAAGCAGCCATAAGCAGTTCGTTCACCCGTGTTCGTGGTGGTTCAGACTATGTTATGTAGTTCAGTTGAATAGTAGCCCAGAATGTATTGTTCGTGAATTCTTTCATTAGTGAATGTATTTATTATTGTCTTCGTTTAATTGAGTAAATTGCTAAAAAATGTAAAAAAAAACTAAAAATCCGATTCAAGGCAAAAATGGCCAAACCTTTATGTTATCTGGCTTGGGTTGGGTGAAGAATTTATTTATGAACCGTTTTATGACATAGCGCGTCAAGTTTGTTGATGATGGGTTGACAAAATCTGAAAGAAATATTTTATGCAAATTTGTTTTATTTTATTTTTCAAATAAAACTTAAAATCAGTTTTATGATTAATTGTTTTATTTTATGGTATTTGTTATAAACTCAACAGAGTTCAATAAGTTTCAAATGAATTTTTGCAGGGTATATTGTGTTTTTTTTTTTGTTTGTTTGCTATTTGGCCGCCACTTGTTGGTCAAGGTGAAAGTTGTGATACATGTTGATCCGCACATGTATCTGGTTGTTTATGATGAATTATTAGCTGCTTTGCATGCGGCAAATATTTGTGATATTGTTTGTTTATTTTTTATGATTTTTCTTTTTAATTTTTTTTTAGTTTTATTTTTTCCACATTTAAAATTTATTTTTTTGTATATATTTTTTTATTTTCTGTTCGGTGATAACTTGAAATTAAAATTTGTTTTTAATTAGCGCATAAATGGGCTTTCGAAATTTCACTTAAAAGCACTCAAAACTCAACACTTCGAGTTTTACGTTAGAAAGTGTTTTGTGTGATAAATGTTTCAAGTAATTTCACCATCTCTGCGTTAAACATATCATTTTTGTCATTTATTGCATTCTACAAAGATGTGACAAGTTGTTTCCTCCTCTCGACAACATCAACTGACCAACTGTAACTTTGTTAATAAATCACGCTATGTAGTGTAGTTGGTAACTCGAATCGTTAACGGTTCATCATGTGAAGTAGCGAACTCGAACTCGATTTAACATTGCAAGAAATTGCAAAATTAAGGAGAAGCAAAAACTTTTCTGCTCCAGTGAACCGTTCGATTAAGTTGAATCATATACGTCTTTTAATTCAAGAAAATTGTAGGGCTAATGCATAAATAAAACGAAGGCTTACAGAAAAAAAAAATAAAAACTGTGTTAAAAATAAAAAAACATAGTTTGTTTTATGTTATACTTTCATAAAAATAAAATAAAATATACAAATATATCATGAAATAAATCAAAAAGTTATTGCAAACAATAAAGTGACAATCATGTTTTTATACAAAATATATTTAATTCAAATTAAATGTTTGAACAGGATAAGTGACAAAATTTAAAATTTTAAATGCTACATAATAAGCCAAACACAACAAGAAAATATTAAATTGTTTTTTTTTTTTATGTAAAACATAATAAGCACCATTTCATACTTCAGTCAAACTTATTTTGTAACATTTAAATATCTTACCACGAACTATTCACTACTATAAGAAATATTTAGTTATTCGCTGGTATTTTAAAAAGAATTTTGTTTTTTTTACAATTTTCAAAATTCTATTGTGACTACACCATGAAAAAAACATAATAAAGGGTTTTTCAATAAGTGCGCTACAAAAAAATAAAACAAAAACGGTTTTGGATATCAATGAAATTCTTTATTCCTGTAAAAGTACGTTCGATGCCATTATGTATGGAACTCGATTTCTTTTGCATGGCCACCACGGGCACGCTTGCAGAAGTCCAGACGCTGATCCCAATTTTCGACGGTTTTCAAGCATAAATCGGCCGATACTGCTGCAATTTCACGTTCGATATTCGTAAAATATTCGGTTATCATTGAACGGTAGCGATTCCCATTCATAGTAACGTGCCGGTCTTGATCATCACGGAAGAAGTACGGTCCAATGACGCCGCCGGTCCTTAAACCGCACCAAACCGTAATTTTTTCGGGATGCAATGATGACTCATAGAGTACGTGTGGATTGCTGTCTGACCAATAACGCATATTTTGTTTATTGACGAAGCCATTCAGCAAGAAATGAGCCTCATCGCTGAAGATGATTTTTCGATGAAAATCCGAATCATTTTCAAGTTGTTGCTCAGCCCAATTCACGAACATACGACGCTTCTGGTGGTCAAGCAACTTCAGTTCTTGCGTCAATTTGATTTTGTAAGGATGTAGGCCAATATCTTTTTGCATAATTCGCCACAAGGACGTCACAGAGATGCCCAACGCTTGAGAACGACGTGTGAGAGACACATTTAGGCTTTCTTAAACTAAAGTCTCAGCGGCAGCAATATTCTCGACACTCGGGCACTTCTATGTCTCACTGGCACGGGAACATTTTGTACTGTGCCTGTGGATTCAAATTTTTCCACTGGACGCTCAATTGTTGATCTGCTAGGACGATTATGACGACCATAAATTGGACATAGCGCTCTTAACGTTGAGGCCACTGATTCCGAATTTCGGTAGAAAATTTTAATAATTTCGACTCGTTGTTGGCTCGTATATCTTTCCATCATGAAATGGCAAACCTTAATAATAATAATAGTTTGGCACTACAGTCCTATAAGGACTTAGGCCGAGCTCTCTCACTATTTTGAGCTGTGCGTGTTATACTTGTACTCAAAGTGGTGGGACCTACAGTTTATTGCCGAATCCGAACGGCGGGTTAGAGCTTTTCATAGGCAATGTTTTACTCTCGTAGGTTTGCCATTTACTGCCGAGAGGTAGCGCGGTATAGAAACATGTTTCTATGAAAAGATGTTGTTAACCCAAGTCTAGGCTTGAACCGGGGACCTTTCGGCTCGCAGTCCAACGCACTAACCACCTTACTGAAGAGAAATGTCAAAAGAGCGGAAAGAAATATGGCGTCGTTTGCTGTCCCTGTCGCTCTACTTTTGTAGCGTCCCTGTATTTCAAAAGTATTTCAATATTCAAAATGTTCAATAGTATGCATACCATCAGTTCAATATGTTCTTGTAGCATACATTTTATAATGTACTCTTTACAATAAGCAAGACTTAAGAAAAAATAAAATGTTTTATCGAACATAAAATTCATTAAAAAAAAATCGAAAAAAAAATCTCAGTAAAAATGTTTGTAAAATAATTTATTTCGAAAAAAAAAAAATCTTTCAGAAAAATGAACTTCATCAATATGAAGATTATTTTCTTTTCTGTGAATAGTCGAATTAAATTTCCAAATATTTTTTTTTGATTTTAGTTATTTTATTGTATAATTTATTATATTTAAATTATTGAAATTCACATCGAAAAAACCACACATATATAAAAAGACAAAAGGTTAGAATACATTCAATGTTAGCTTAGTTTCCAATATTTGATTGTTCGATGTATGATTTATTTTATATAATAAATAAAAAAAAAAGTTTATATAAATGGAATTTGCATTAAATACATTGACTCCTTACCAATGACGCGTTAAATAATGTGGATTATCACAAATGCATGCGACCATTCTGTGTAAAAACGCAGAATGACGTACAAAGCGAACATGTTTCTATTCGTGTTTAACCTAATATATTCCACATATTGCGACGTTTTTTATTATACGAGAAGCAGCATTAAAACAATAAAATTTATACCATTATATTCAATAATATTGAAATTATTAAATTAATGGTATAAATACTATTAAACAACTTTTGACTCAATATGAAAAAACGATTAATACATGTACCATGAAATCAATGGTCGTAGCATTATGTACTTAATGGGACATTTTCTTCTGAGTGTAGTGGCAGGAACAATGTCGTAATTTTGTACACGGATAGAAAAGATTTGTTTGAATATGTTTGAATGTAATTAAAAAATAATACGAAATCACCACACAAGTATTACGAATGAAGTGTAATTAAATTATTGTTTAGATTGTAATAGCATATTACTATGTGTAAACATTATATATATTCCCCAGCCGAATTCCCACTGTGCATGTTTTATGATTTTTTATTAATAAAAATTAATAAAAAACAAAAATATTTTATTTTTATTTTATTTTCCTTTCCAAAAATATTTAGATATATTTCGATGCAAACATACTACTTTTTGAACTGAAACAACTGATAGGTATGTTTCTCTGGAAACATATTTATACACCCAGAAAAAAATACTGTATAAATAATAGTTTTTTACTATTAAAAATATTCAATAGGATAAATTATTATTTTAATCGGAAAATACCATTAAATACTAGAAAATACCATGACATTGCCATTGAGTTTATATGAAAGTTTTTATTTTTTGTATACTATTAAATCAATAATTGTCCTATTGACCAATTTTAATGGGATTTGAGGGAATTTTTTTCTGGGTGTATTCAAGCCATTAGAAATCATGTTATATTTTAAACATATTTATGTTGCGGTTCAAATATTTATTTTATTTGGATGTAGTAATTATTATGTTTCCATTAGAACATACTCCATTTTAAGGGGCAACATAAAAATGTTTCCGGGATATTATAATGTAAGTCAGAGCTTATTAAAACACTGTTCAAGTCTCAAGACAACCCTGTTTACAAATGATTTATCAGGCAATTATATATTATGTTTACATAAAATTCCAAACATACATGTTAATGCCTGCAATATTATGTTTGGGAGAGCCATTTTTTTGCAGCGTGTATTAATCGGAAATAGCTATCATTATTTTGAACATTATTATGAAATGTTGATATTTAACGATATTTATCATATTTTTGATATTTATCATATTTAATATTTTTTGAGTCCTAACAAGGCAATGCTAGGGTAAACAAGACAATGACAAACAGGTCGATGGGGACCTAATTATGGTCGTCATTTATGTTTAAACCAAAATTTAAATTTATACCAATATCGGATAGTATTATTCAAAATCAACAAGAAATCGTTTTGCTAAAAACTGAACTATTTCAATCATTTTGATGTTTATTTATTATGTTTGATGAAACATAATATGTGTACAAAATGATAAAAACCTGTTAACCTATCGAATGACATTCCCACTCTTTATATTTCTCGATTGCTTTTTATAGTATTAATCAATTAATCTTTTAGAATATTTTATTGAAAATATTTATGTATTGTATTACACCATTGGCTACTACTTTCAAACATTTTCAATCTGTCTTCTCTATTTTCTACACTCAAATATTCAAATTTTTATTTACATTCGTTATACATTTCCTTTATTAATTATTTATTTTCCATTTCTAAACTTTTTAAAATATTTGTTTAATGAATATGAGAAAATTTCTTTCAGTACCCAAAAAACCAACAATATTTTATCGATTTCGAAACGATATCGTTTATAGGCACAAATGGTCCATTTTGGTAATCTATATCGATAAGAAAACGATAGGGTTTTCGATAAAAACGAACCTATCTAGAATTATAACGTTATTTATGTCATTCTAATTTCGACAAACAAATTTTCTTTGTTCAGAAAATTTTATTTTGTCACAAAAATTCCAAAGAACACACAATTTAATTTTCAAATACCTTGAGTCTTATATCGAATATTTATCATTATTATATCTAATTTAAAACTTATCGTCAAATGGTTTGCTGGGTATCGTTAAAATTTATAAACAATTACGTTTTCTCACAATTAAACTAATATGTCTGCATAACGATAAAAATGTATCGTTAATGACAAAAAACGTTAACCATTTTCCACATTTAACACGATTGTCACAATTATAAAAACATAATTCGGTACTAACAAAAACTATACATTTAGAGACAATTAAGTTTGAAATTAATTTGTTTTAAACAATATATATTTTCTCATCCAACAATATGACCTTATTTTGTCTAACCACTAAATACCTATTAAGGTTAATCCCTGCATTATTGTTTGACTCTCAGCAATAATTTACAATGTGAAATCAATTTAAAAGCAATTAACATAACACAAACTTAACAGAAATACCAACAAATTGACCTTCGATGTGAAGACCAGTAGCAATGTCAAACTTTTATTATAGACACTATTAAAAAAATGCCAACTTAAGATTTCGCAGATTGTGTCCTATAAACATTTAAAGATTTAACTGCGTGTGTTAAATATACATTAACATATTTTATGTCTGGATGAAACTAAATGCACTGCAAAAAACAAAAAACTTAAATTTTAAATTTCATAAATACATATCGTCGCTGTCATTCAAAGGGGCGAATGTGCATTTTTAAAAATATTGGGAAATCAAATTTTAAAGTTTGAAATGCTTTAAAAATTAGAAAAATTTATATTTTCTTTAATTTTTTCTGTTAATTTAGTTTATTCGTCAATTATTATAACGTATATAAAATATCTTTAGATTTGGACAATCTACTGAATTATAAATACGGATTTTGTGAGGCTATATCCTGATCAAAACGCAAATATTTTTGTTTTTAATGATATAACTTTTTATTAGCGCAAGATAAAATAGTAATGTAAAGGCATTTATTGTTTGTTTTCAAAGCACCTATCGATCTGCATCATTAATTAAAAATATTTTGTCAAACATTAATTTGCCATTTGTTATTTGCAGGAGAAAATTACTGGCAAAATATTTTTAAATAATGATGCAGTTCGATAGGTGCTTTAAAAAAAAACAATTAATACCACAACAGCACTATTTTATCTTGCACCAATCAAAAATTATAGCAAAAAATCGAAGAAATTGGAAAAATTGAAAATCTTGTAATGCCAAAAGGGCGAATCTTTTCATTTTTTGCTATAACTCTTTAATGGTACAAGATAAAATAGTGATGTAAACGCATTTATTGTTTGTTTTTAAAGCACCTATCGCTAAATCGACTCAGGAGATCATGCTGATCAAGAATATATATACTTTTCCATACCGGAGATGCTTTCTTCTGGGTGTTACAAACGGCGTACCAAACTGAATATACCCTTTCACTCTTAGTGTAGGGTATAAATAAATTATAATGCTTTTTTTACAATTGATTGCTATTTGGTTTGAAGAACATAATTCTTTAATGTACATATTTTCACGTGTCATATCATTGGAATATACTACTTCAATTTTATGTACGCCTTTTATCATTCATCTAATGGATGTTTAATTCATAAAATTGATGTCTTCAATACAATGTTTTAAATAATGAAATTCTTTTTATTTGTCATTTCATTTTAATAGACTTCAATTTGATGTACACTGTTTAATCATTCATCAAATTGATGTTTAATTCATAACATTGAAGTATTTAATACAATAAAGAGATTTTTACGAACTAAATTCTTAAATATTACGCACATTTTTTGTT
This sequence comes from Dryomyza anilis, assembly GCA_951804985.1. Lineage (NCBI taxonomy): Eukaryota > Metazoa > Arthropoda > Insecta > Diptera > Dryomyzidae > Dryomyza > Dryomyza anilis. The sequence goes on from OX638132.1 coordinate 61,483,551, forward strand.
CAGTGTAAATCGAAGTTCTATTTTATATGTTGTACCAGGCAAAGAAATGTACCAGAGATTTGGCCTACTTTTCGTGAGTGCAGTCTAAAATTTATTGTTAACCCATAAGAAGCTGATGCTGCTTAAAATTTGCGGTTTTTCTAACAAATCTTTTATTTTTCTTCAGCCGTTAGATTGGCTGCTTTGAAGTTGGTTTTTATTTGTATAGCATTATTTTTATGGTGCAGTAGTTCAGCGCATGGCGATGTCCTCATAAAACGCAAACATTTCTGGAATCATGACGACGACGACTCCGACGATGATGATGTGGTTGATAATGGCACAAAACTGGTTTCCAATTGAAGTCAAATGCTAAAATTGGGCTGCGCTGATGACTGCCACATGCCGCACGTTTCTAGCTGATTTTCTGTGACTGTCTGTCTGATTGTCTGTCTGTCTGTCTATCTGTCTTTCGGACGGTCTATCTGACGCTATATCTGCCTTTTGTTGGAACGTTCCGTTTGGCAGACGCTGTGCAATTTAAAAGTAGGCGCAGTGCAGCGGAAATGCAATTTACGGCACAACATGGTTCAAGAATGGTTCGAGTATGATTCGCGAACAATGATTTGACGTTTTACTTGGAGGTTATGGAATTAGAATTTCTTGAAAGAGCACAAAATGCAGAAATGCAGAAGGTGTAGAAGATGTTTGAGGTAAAGGATGGCAGAATATTTCTCAAAGCAGTAGGGTTGGGCCTTCATGCTTCAGCAAGTGGCGCGCCAAATGTCGAGTTTTTGCTTTTTTTTTGGTATATCCGACCTAATGCAGCATAGGATATGGTATAGCAGCAAAAAAAAGTAGTAGTAAAAGAATGAATGCTCAAACCACAAACGTCATGTCTGACATTAGTCTTGACATTTCAACGCAAGAACTTTAAACTTTATTATAAAGTGCAGCGTAATTACTCGAAAATATTAAACAGCATCTTCAACCTCTTCATGTACCACATGGAAACCAACCATCATCGACATCTTCTAAAATAAAAAGTTTGCCATTAAATATTTAATTTTTTTTGCCATAGTCAAAGAAAAACATTTGCTACGTTGCAACTTGCGTCATTTGAGTTGCATAAATTAAGTATTCTTTGTGCCACACGCACATTCACGAATATCATACAGATTATTTAACATTCATCAGCAACATCAACGTCGTCATCATCATGTGGTACCACTTCAAACATTTCGTACACTGTGGCATCGCCTGCCTGCCTTCCAGCCTGCCACAAAAAGCAACGGTTAAGTGTTGCCTGTCATCTTAAAAACTTGTTTTTCCAGTAATGACCTTCGCCAGAGTCTCTATGTTGGTGAGTGTCAGTTGAGTGGCTCTTGGCTAGGCTTTAAGCAGCCATAATCATTTTGCAGCTTTTAGGATTTAGCTTTCTGTAAATTTTATTTAATTGTTTATTTTATTTCTTTTTAAAATATCATTTTATTTAATGACAAGCGGTTGAGTATAACTGATTGTAGTACGATTAACAATAATTTAAAGCACTCTTAATTAATTACTCTTGAAACTAAATACCTAGGACAAACTAAAGACATGACTTCCCTAGAGGGGATCGAGACAGTTTGAAAGCTTTTCGAACGATTTTAAACAGACTCCGTCCATGCCTGTTTAAACTAGTTTGAAAAGCTTATAAACTGCCTTGATGCTGTCTATTTTCTATAGTGACGTACTGTCCTAGATGCCGGGACTCTTTGTTTGTTGCCACCAGATACTTCGTCTAGAATGTTCACCCATTCGACGCGATTCCTTCTCTAAACTGGAGTATGCTGTATTGACTGCTCGTGTGCTCTGTCCAATTCTGTTTATATCATCAACATACCCGAGCATCATAAAACTATAGTTAAATATACTGCCATTGTGGTGTAGTTCGACAGCTCTTACAATATCCCCATTTTCAGGTTTAAAGAAGTCACACGATAGGGAATCGCTTTATCTAAAACCTCGTTCGGTATTAAACTTATCGGAGAGGTTGTTCCCAATTCTCACTGTGCAACGTGTGTCGCTCAGGATTATCCTACAAAGCCTTATAAGTTTCGCAGGTATACCGAACTGATGACAGCTTTGTAGTCAACGAGAAGGTGTTGGATCTCGATCAGCCTCTCTTTGGCCTTTTCCAGGATTTGGTGAAAATCTGGACTTTGTTGGACTTGTCATATCTGAAGCCGCACTGATAAGGTCCAATCAGTCTGTTGACGATGATAATACCATTGATTATACGCGATATTAAGGATACTTACCCCACGGTAGTTGGCACGTATTGTGGGATCCGCCTTATTAAGGTTTGGGCAGATTACTCTCAGATTTTAATTCGCTGGGCATGCTTCTTCTGACCATATTCTGCGGTTGAACTGGTTCGTTGTGGGCTCATTACCTCCGGTCTTAAACAATTCAACAGGCAGTCCATCCGTGCATGCGGCTTTGTTGTTTTTCAGCCTATACATAGATGGTTGTGCAGACCTTATCACGGTATTCTCTATCGGCGGATTTATGGTCGTCTTCGTCGGCTAGCAGTTAAGAGAAGTGTTCTCTCCATAATCTCAATGTACCCTGGACAACTGTTACTTTATTCCCGTCAAGTTCGTGACGGGATGAGGCTCCGGCCTTTCAACCTCCGATCAGGCGTCTTATCTTCTGAAAGAATTTTAGATCCTCGTTCTTTGTCGCCATTCATCTCAATATCTTTACACTCGCGTATTTCTAATTCTTTTATCTTGCGCCTAAAAAGATCTCACTTCCCTCCCTTTATAAAAAAGTTTCATTTTTCGTGAAAATTTCTCTTTGAAACTGTTTTTGAGATTAAATTAACTATAGTTAAATTAACACATGATGGATAAGTGGTTAATGCGCTGGACGAAGAGCCGAAAGGTCCCTTAGCACAAGTCCAATTCGTTCCGCAGTATTTGAATTGATTGAATTCGATTGTAATATAGAGCCTCGATAGTTACCCGAGTCACTAAGGAGCGATACAGAGAAAAGAGGAGTGAAAAGAGATATCTTTTTAGGCGCAAGAGAGAGAATTAGAAATTCGCGAGTTTTAAATATATATGACCTTACAATTTAGGTTAGGTTATGAAGGTTTTCACTCGGAGACCTAAAGGTCCATTGTGATTCCCTTCTTATGGAGTGTCAGAACCTATCACATCAATTAAGATAATAATAATAGTTTGGCGCTACAGTCCTATAAGAACTTCGGCCGAGCTCTCTCACCATTTGAGCTGTGCGTTTTATATTTGTACTCAAAGTGGTGGGACCTACAGTTTATTGCCGAATCCGAACGGCGGGTGAAAGCTTTGGCAATGTTTTACTCTCGCACCGACATAGAGACTTTTAATGCTTCAACTCCTAGTTAAAAAAAAAAAAAACTCTCGTAGGTTTGCCGTTTACTGCCGAGAGGTAGCGCGGTATAGAAAAATGCTTCTATGGAAAGATGTTGTTAGCCCCAGTCCAGACTTGAACCGAGGACCTTTCGGCTCGTAGTCCAACGCACTAACCACTGAGCTACCGCGGCTACTTAAGATTGCAATTCCCAATTAAGATTTATTCCCAGTGAACCAGGTCGTACTCCTGATGACCCGTAGTACATCTTTCAGTTCTGTTTCCAAGATGTCTGCTGTGCTATTCAGAAAACGTTGTCCAAGGTATTTTAGGCGACGCTGTTGAAAAACGGGGCAATGGCATATGAGATGTTGAATCGTTTATGGTTGGCTTCACGTTGACATTTGCACAGAATTGAACTATTGGGCAGGGTCCTGTGTGGACTCCGGTTAGCAATCGGATGGAGGCTTTCGGTAGTGACAGAAGGTATTCTGTTCTGTTCTCTTTTCTATTCTTACTTTGCAATTATTGTTTGTCCCGTTTTATATGATTTCGACAATTTAATTTCGACCTTTTCCTATGAATCGTTCAAACTGCATTTCAATGAATTCAAATATTCCAGTAGCATATATAATAATGGTAAATAAACATTGAAAATGTGTTAAAAACAAATGTACTTGATATAGAATTTTTGTTTCTAAAAACATTACAAATTTTCTAAATACAACAGTTTTGAAAACGATGAGATTTGCTGATATGAATTTAACACTAGAATGGTACTCAACTGAATATCAAAAATTAAATATTCAAAAAACGGTGTAAACTAGTGTAATCGACTAATGTTGTTAACTGGTTCATTAGCATACTCTTAAATAATGATTCTTGAAATTTTTCTAAAACTATCTAATATTGAAAAAGTAAATTATCTGCCGTTCACTTTTCGTATATCCCGACTAATTTCAAAGCAATATGCAAATTAATTGAAGCAACTATTTAACAAGAGACCCCTTCGCCCCATTTGTTTCCAGTTTTTCTAGCCCCAAAGCTATTTGCAAAACAACTTAGTAGTATTGGTTAGTGGTAGTAGACATGCGAAAAGAGCGGTAAAAATAATAATGGCTGACATAAAACACGACATGATCTTTTACCATGATCAATGCTATAAATTTATGCAAAATTCTATAACTACCAGCAATCTAAGTGAAAGCATCGATTAGAGCTGAAAGATAAAACCACAAGATCTAATAATCGATGAATTGCAAACGTCTTGTGGTTACTTACTAACGGTGCGTTCATTGCTTGGTTCAATTAATTTGTGACTAGCAGCTAGAATGTAAAAATGTTATGGCTATGGGTGCTACTAGCAAAAACGAGGTTGGCTCAGAAGTGCAATTAAATCGTACAACTAAAAACCAATAAAGTAGTTGAATTGAATGTCATGTCTTTGTGGTGCGCGGACTGTGCAAAATGCAAAAGGTGTGGCTTCGAGTACGAGTCATATGCAAACACCTGAGCTCTTAATATGTGGTACCCGATAAATATATTAAAACAACTTCTGCAAAGCAATAAATATGGATTAAATAACACGATGTGACATAAACAATATTGTTTAAATGTGTTTAAAGAGTTGAGTTTAAAAAAACGGAATAACGGAATACTGGAAATATCTCATTACCCCCTCAAAATATGTTATAATCGATCTGCTATTGGGTGAAAATTTCAAATACGGAAAAGAATTTAAAATGTTTATTGAAAGGCCTATTTTTTTATTTTTAAAGTAGAAAATACATTTTAATCTAGAACTTCAATTATATAGATAATTATATAGATAATTGAAATTCTAGATTAAAATGTATTTTCTACTTTAAAAGTAGAAATAATAGGCTTTTCAGTAAACATTTTAAATTCTTTTCCGTATTTGAAATTTTCAATTATACAAACACAATTCTAAAAACACTTCTTCTTAAAATTAAGAAAGCTAAATTCTTTACTATTTAGGTATTAAAATGTGCATAATTACATTAAGAAATATTTGTAATGCTTTTTACTGTACTCAATTCAAAGAAGTTCTCTAGTAGACAATTGCAAATTTTTAAACTTACTATATCAACGGATTTACATAAACTTCTAAAATGGTAGAAGAAAGTTCTCCTGCAAAATGGAAGAGTTTCAGTAATATCAACATATTCTACTAACATTATAGAATGTATCTGCTTAGAACAAAGAAAGCTAATTTCTTTTCATTGAAACATTCTTGATTACAATTCGACATATTTGTAATGTTTTTAAAACTGATTTATTTGTGCTGATGAATTGATTTTCGTAACTACCATCTTCAGCCCTACTGTCATCCGTTGTCAATTTGTAAATCGATTTCTTATAAAAAATGTAGAAAACGTATAGTATAAAAAAGTACCTAATCGAGAACATTCCCTAGACAACATTTTTGGCATTCGAAAGAACCAGACAAATGCTTGTATTTTATTAAATGCAGCCTATTTTATGCTCAATCCCAAAATATGCTATGAATCTGCCTTTAAAAATATAGTATAAAAATCTACGTCAAAAAACTTCCGGAAATATGCACGAAATATTCCTCAAAAATGCCAGAAGTTTCGGATCGGTGTCTTTTTGATTCGCAAAGGTCATATTTTCCGTAGCAGGACACTTCCCCGAAAGTCATTACCCCGAAGCCATTTGCCCGAAAGACATTTCCCCGAAATGGACATTTCCTGAAATGCACACTTCCCTGAAATTAACACTTCCCTGAATGGACATTTCCCCGAAATTTACATTTTCACGAAATAAAAATTTTCCCGAAATGTGCGTGGGCGGAAAGTGCGAAAATGACCGAAAAAATTGTATTGTATATTATTGTTACGAAAAGTGGTAATTTTCCCCACTGTGCAAGCATTCAACAATAATAAATGAGACGCAAGACAATTCAGCGCACTAAGCAATGTGTTAGAAAGAGACGGAAGATCATTCAGCGCACTAAGCTATGTGGCAGAAAGAGATCGAAGATCAGCACATTAAAACACATGAGTGCGAGTGGGATGCCAATAATATGTGTAATTCACGAAACGAGTAGTATGTTCTCGAAACATGTCGAAGCTTCTCGAAACGTGTCGAACTGATGCATGCTGTATATAAGGGCGCCGCATCTGAGGCACAGCACCTCAGTAGTGATTGGAAGTGGTCGAGTACGTCTCGTGTGAGAACAATGTCAAGTTAAATAGTGAACATGCAGCAGTGGTTAGAATTTGTTATTAGTAAAGTTGTTTATTAAAGTGAATTAATAAAGTTATTTGTTGTAATTTAAACCAAACATAAGAGTGTTTTTATTTTGTACACAATCCAGAGATACGAACTTGTAGAACAGTTTTCCGTAGACTGAATTTTCGTAACATTATATTAAAAAATCTAATATACGCTTTCCAAAAAACTTCCGGAAATATGCCCGAAATATTACTGAAAAATGCCAGAAGTTTCGGCTCGGAGTCTTTTTGATTCGCAGAGGTCATATTTTCCGTAGCGGGACACTTCCCCCAAAGCCATTACTCCAAAGCCATTTACCCGAAAGACATTTCCCCGAATGGACATTTTCCGAAATGAACACTTCCCTGAAAGGAATACTTCCCCGAATGGACATTTCCCCGAAATAGAAACTTTCCAGAAATGTGAGTGCGTGGAAAATTCGAAAAAGACCGACAAAATTGCTATTGCTGTTGAAATAAATAGCAGACATCGTTGAAAATTGAATGGTACTGGTCCATGACCTCCAAAAAGTGGTAAAAAAATACTTTTTGTCCAAAAATATTATTGTGGAAATCGATAGCGGACATCATTAGATGCCTCGTACCATTTGGAGTTTTCCATGATCCCCAGAAGGGGGTCAAAACGGCATTCGTAAATTTGTGGCTGTCTAAAAAAAGAAACGCGAACATTTTGTGTTTGTTTTATTTGGTTGTTTTTCGGTTTTTAATAGTCAAAATATTAAATTAATTGAAACCAGTTATTTTTTTACTCAAGATATTAGTAATTACTTTATTGATAACCAAGCTACTGTGTTTCTTTACATCAATACTATTTTCGTTGAATATTCCGTTAACCTCTTGATAACTTTTGGAATTGTGTACTAGAAAAACAAGGTATTTTTAAGAAGTATACACCCAGAAAAAAATACTATATAAATAATAGTTTTTTACTATTAAAAATAGTCAATAGGATAAATTATTATTTTAATCGGAAAATACCATTAAATACTAGAAAATACCATGACATTTCCATTATGTTTATATGAAAAGATTTAGTTTTTGCATACTATTAAATCAATAATTGTCCTATTGACCAATTTTAATGGGATTTGAGTGAATTTTTTTCTGGGTGTACCTATTCAATTTATTTTATTTTGTCATACCGTGTAAATAATAAAAAAAATAGTACAACTTTTCAAATAACCTGTCAGTTAATAGTATTTTCTGCATTGTTAATTGTATAACATGGAATGTTAAAAACCATTTCACAGCCTCTCAGATGCAATTATTACATGGTCTTTGATTTGCAATTTATTCTGGTTCTTATGTCGCCAGCATTGTACCGTCCTAGAAACAAAGGTCGAACACGTTAACCTTGACTATGCAGCACTATACTGTTAGACGAGACTATTATTTCTGCATTTATTATAATAAATTCAATTTAAGACTGCAAGTGTTCTGTATTTAATGGCATTTCTTGAAATGACTAGCGTTGATCTATAGATCCACTATATAATTATTTAAATTTATTGCATTTCAGTATTGTAGAAAATACATTTAATAATATTAATTCTGTGCAAAGAATTCTCGCAAGAATTCTCACATAGTTATTTTTAAAACTTCAACACTTTGTGAAATCAAATTAAAACCTGCTTCAATAACCACTATTTTTTTTTCATCCGTTGACTGGTTACAGTTAAGGTAACCTAAACTGTCTATAAAACGAAACTTGATACAAAAATCCATAAAAAAAAGTTCCCATTACGAAATGTTTGTACGAAATGCATTGCAACAGCAACTTTGTCCAAATTCAGAGTCGCAATTTAAGTAGTTGGTGGTGGCATTTTTATTTCATTTTAAGTTTTGCAAAAAGAAAAAAAAAAACAAATACTGCCACTGGACACTATTTATTGGCAGCCATGATTGAGAAACACTTTAAATAAAAATGCACAAAAATAACGACATTCGTCGCCAAGAGTTGAGTTGAGTTTAGCACGCATTTAATTTATGAAATCGCCCGTAAAACGTGAGTCGAATTGGGGTTAATGGAGGTTATGGCTTCTTTGTAGACGTCGTATTGCATTGCAATACCACGAAGTACTTTTCAGTTGAAGTACACCAAAGTATGACTGATTCGTGGTATTATTCAAAAACTTAGAGGTCAATAAACTGTTGTACTGACTGTGGATGATCCTCGGAATTGATGTTTTTGTCAAGACCAGTCAGGCGAAAATGGTATTAATAAAAGATTGATAAATAAGTGATTTAATTTTTCGAACAGTTTAATGCTGGATTTTAAGATTTTTGGAAAGCTTTGTAAAGTACTGTATAATTTGTTTGTGTCTTGTAATAATTAATGGAAATTAAAATTTTGTTAATTTTTTGAACCTTGTTTATGTGAAAAAAAACTGGTTTTTAAATTTTTTTTTTTTTAATTAGAATGGTTTTTATTTTGGATGGTATATTTAAAATGATTACATATTGAATATCTTTTGAAGTACAAACAGGGTTTTAAATAATTTGACATTGCTCAAATGGTGCTAAGTTATATTCAAATTGCGATATTGGTCTAAAGTGGGAAACGTAATTTAAGCTATATTAGTAGTAATTTTAGTCAAAATATTGTATTATATGAATTATTTAATTGATTGAGCCAAGAACAAATTTCAATATTGTTCACAACCTAGAGATGTCCAAAATAGATCGATATTTTATAAACACTCGATATATTGCTTTGATACATCGATGTTTTTCGATGCAATATAAGTCTCAGAATCTATTCTTCGATGTAATTTTTCGATATTATTCTTTTTGAAATTAAACACTTTAAATAACCATTTGCCTCATACATTGTTTTCGTATTTTTCTCAAAATGACATAACATGGACTTAGACATTTTTGATTCCCAACGCCTTAATTATTTGTAAAATAAGAAATTGTTGCAAGTCAAATAAAAAGTTAAATATAAGTATTTTAAACTTTTTCAAAACATAAATTATCAAAACATAAATTATTTACCTAATAATTTTTCATACGATACATCGAAAACATCGATGTTTTTGTTCGATACATCGGAAAACATCGATGTATTATATTGACCAAAACATCGATATTTTTTTCAGATGGATATCCCTATCACAATCCAATGAAAAGCTAAAGATTTTAAATTTAATATTTTTATGAATTAAAAATTTTTTTTTTTTATTTTTTCTTGTAAGGACTCCGTCGAATAAAATTGTCCGCTACAAAAATGAAAAAATCTAGAAATCTAGTAATCGAATTCTTATAGAATAAAATATTTTATTTTGCAAATTATTTTTAGATTTAAAAAAAAAAATAAAAAACCAGAAATTAATAATTTTTAATAAAAAGTTTTAATTTTTCCGGAACCCCTTCCATTAATGTTGTAATGGTAGTGTCCGACACCCTCACAGCTGCTGAAGACCACTTTCTTTTAAAGTCTTGAAGGTCTTTGGCCACTTTTTTTGTTGTCTTCATCTCCCTTTTTACTAAAGTCCAGTATCTCTCAATCGGCCTGAGTTCTGGACAGTTTGGTGGATTGGCTTCTCTAGGCACCAAAATCACTGCATTTTGTTGGATCCACTCTAAGGCCGTTTTGCTGTAGTGACATGAAGCGAGGTCAGGCCAAAAAAATGTGGACACTTCATGTTGGCGTAAAAATGAAAGCAATCTCTTTTGCAAGCGTTCCTTCACATATATTTCGCTATTAATTGTACTCGATGTCACGAATGAGCTGCTCCTTTTTCCACAACTGCAAATTCCCTGCCAAACTAGGAATTTCTTTGGGAATTTCGTCATTTTTTTTGATTTGAATTTTTCAGCGACATTTCCTCGAGAATCGACTGTATAAATTTCCTGCCCAGGTAGCTGAGAAAAGTCCACTAAAACATAAGTTACGTCGTCCATTGCTGCAATCGAATTTTTTAAAAAATCTTGGTTCAGCTTTTTAGCACGTTGTTTTGCGGTTTCATTCTTGACGGCATTTCTATCCGGAACTTTTTGGACCTTGTACGTCTTCAGCCCAGCTACTTTCTTAGTCCTGCGCACGAAAGATTCTGAGCAATCCGCCTTTCTCGCCAATTTCCTTCCGGATATGCTTGGATTTTTCTTTTAAATATTCACATTCTTCGACTTTTCACGATCACGTGGGCCTTTTTTTTACCAGAACCTTTCTTCGGATCAATACTCAGGTCTTCATTAAAGCGGTTGATAACGCGAGAAATGGTCTTACGGTTAGCCCCTACCTCCTTGGCAATTTTTTGAAATGACCAACTAGGTTGTTTTTGAAAAATTTTAATTATATTTTCTCGCACTTCCACTTCGTTTGCCATTTTCGCGTTAAATATATTTTGTATTGACTATAACTGACACAAATTATTTTCTGCCATTTAATTCAGAGCTACTATGATCAAATTTTTTTAATTTGAATCTTGCAATAGCACATTATGGGAAGATATGTAACGGACAATTTTATTCGACGCAGTCCTTAACATGGACTTAGACATTTTTCATTCCCAACGCCTTAATTATTTTGTAAAATAAGAAATTGTTTCAAGTCAAACACTTATTTTAAACTTTTTATTTTGGTTATTTGACATATAAAATCTTTATCAAAACTTAAATTATTTACCTAATAATTTTTCATACGATTCATCGAAAACATCGATGTTTTTGTTCGATACATCGGAAAACATCGATGTATTATATCGACCAAAACATCGATTTTTTTTCAGCTGACATCCCTATCACAATCCCATGAAAGGCTAAAGATTTTAAATTTTGTATTTTTATGAATTTAAACTTTTTTCTTCTTATTTTTTCTTGTATTACCATTCTGTTTTTATTACCTTATTGTAATGTTTTTTATCCTTAATATATTTGACTTTGTTATGAAAAAAGAAAACATGAAAAAGCATTTTGGTATACATTTTTGAAGTTTCCCACTTTACCCCAACATTTTTCAAGAAGTCCGAAATTGAGTTTGAATTGAAAAATCGCTAAAAAATTAATTAAAAAGCATATAAATGGTATTCTGTTTATGCAAAAAGTTAGATCATGAACCAGTATAGGAAATAGACTCTTCAAAAGAAATAAAAAAATATTTTTTTTTTTTGAAGAAAATCAAAATGTGTCCCACTTTACCCCATAAAAATCATTTTATTCCAGTATAGTTTCTTTTTGTCCCTTAATATTCATAAATTGGATAAACATATAATATTTAATATTAAAAACAGTTTTATTTTATTTAATAACAATTTTTCATTTCTTTTTCAGATCTACTCCACTGCGCATGCGTTTTGAAGATCAGCTCTTAGACTCGTAAAGGTAGGTGGTTGGGTTCCACATGTAAAAATACAAGTGTGGCTCTAATTACTAATAAAGTCGACTAAATTAACTCTTTTGCACCGTGTTTGTGCTACAATTAACTGCGCCACTTCAATTCAAGGTTCGACTTTTGTACCTTGCGCAATAATTTTACAGACTACTCTACATTACTCTACTGTTGGACAGACTTATTTCATGCAATTACTTAACTTATAAACTAAATATTAATTAATTTTAGTGCAACTATTACATGCATTATTTACACCTAGGTACACTTAAACAGTTGTAAATACATAACCATGTTGCATTTTCAACTTAAGTCACCGACCGTAGCGTACACAATGAGTAAAACTAAAGAAAACAAACCTTATTAGATAAGTCATGTCGGTTTTTGATGTAACTGCGGTTGTGAAAAACATGTAGAAAACACAGAATTGTGGAATTCTGCAAATAATAAAAAAATTATAATAAATAAATGAAAAAAAATATGCGGCAAACTTAAGCGAACCAGGAAGTTTCATTACTTGTTGCTTCGTACTTACAGCTACTTTGCACTGTGCGCGTAGTAGGTACAGCAATGAAATTACGTACTTACTACGTACGTACTTCATGCTAAAATGTATCTCAACGCAGTGTGGCATGTATCACTTGTAGCTGTTATAAATAATAACATAAAAAAAATCAAACAATGCCGTAGCAAAACGGCAAGTGCAAAAGTCTAATTGCAACTAAGTGCAGAAAAATAAAATATCAAAGTGCTTCGAACAGTGATTTGATTTAAAACCGCAATAAACTTAATTGCAAAATAAAAAGTACACTTGAAAAATGTCAGTTTTTGTTTTGATATGGAAAACAGGCAGAGTCTTAAGCGAAGAATGGTTTACACAGACTTGGCACTGTAGTTTGAAACTGTCATGGGGGCAGATTCTGGATCTGCGTTATCGTTAAGTGATAATGATACTTATCGCTTAATTTTTCACGGAACATTTCCATTTTTTTCACTTTACGAAATGTCAAAATGCGATTCTGGATCATATTGTGAAAACTGTTTTTATAACATTAATTTTCTATCGATATCTAATCCAAAAACCAGTTGGGAAGGTTAGATCACATGGGAAATTTTAAAGTAGGTGTAATTATGATAGTTAGGATTATCAAAATTATAGTCGGTCTAAGCCGACTATAAATACCCTACACATATGTGTGGTTACCATTCAAAGTGATATATAGGTCACCAGGGTATACGAATCCTGAAAATAACTACAAACATTCAATCGCTGAAGAATTTCCATTCATTTGATACCCATATTTACAAATGGGTAGGTGTACCGAATTTCGATTTTTTTTTTTGTGAACCACAAGTCTTTTCGCCGGAAAACATTATTATCATGTATTTGAGCATGATGTCAATATATATTTGACCAACAAAGTTTACCTAAGCACGTATACATAAAAATTGATCTTTATATGTACATTTTATATGTGGTATTTGAACATAAGTGGTCGGATCATAGGTCACCATGGACCGATCTCGCACATACAGCGTAGGTATATTAGTAATCTAAGTTATAAGTTTCATTTATCTAGCTCTTCAATTCTAAAAGTAGTAGGGATTTCAACAGACAGACAGACAGACAGACAGACATCGCTAAATCGACTCAGGAGGTCATGCTGATCAAGAATATATATACTTTTTCATACCGGAGATGCTTTCTTCTGGGTGTTACAAACGGCGTACCAAACTGAATATACCCTTTCACTCTTAGTGTAGGGTATAATTAATAAAATTGTAAATAAGAATATTGTTACGAAAAGAGGTAATTTGCCTCACTGTGCAAGCATTCAACAATAATAAATGAGACGCAAGACAATTCAGCGCACTAAGCATGTGTTAGAAAGAGATGGAAGATCATTCAGCGCACTGAGGCAGTGTGCGAGAAAGAGATGGAAGATGAGCGCATTAAAACACATGAGTGCGAATGAGATGCCAATAGCATGCGTCATTCACGAAACGAGTAGAAGGTTCTCGAAACAAGTCGAAGCTTGTCGAAACGTGTCGAACTGATGCATGCAGTATATAAGGGAGCCGCATCTGAGGTACTTCACTTCAGTAGTGATTGTAAAGTGGTCGAGTGCAGCTCGTGTGATAAATGTCAAGTTAAATTGTGGACATGCAGCAGTTGTTAGAATTTGTTATTAGTAAAGTAGTTTATTAAAGTGAATTAATAAAGTTAATTGTTATAATTTAAACCAAACATAATAGTGTTTTTATTTTGTACACAATCCAGCGATACGAACTCGTAGAACAGTTTTCCGTAGACTGAATTTCGTAACAATATATACTAGTAAAATTTAATCATTTTCGATTTTAATTATAATTTTGTGATGAATTTTTACAAAATTTTATCACAACAATTTTGTCGTTAACTTTGTTTTCATTTTCGTAAACTTTTGATAATACATAAAGGGGTTTTCAATAAGAGCGCTACAAAAGTTTTTTCAATAGAGACGCTACAAAAGTAGAGCTACAGGGACAGCAAACGACGCCATATTTCTTGCCGCTTTTTTTACATTTCTCTTCAGTAAGGTTTGCCATTTCATGATGGAAAGATATACGAGCCAACAACGAGTCGAAATTATTAAAATTTACTACCGAAATTCGAATTCGTATATCTTTCTATTATGAAATGGCAAACCTTACTGATGAGAAATGTCAAAAGAGCGGCAAGAAATATGGCGTTGTTTGCTGTCCCTGTCGCTCTACTTTTGTAGCGTCCCTGTTGAAAAACCCTTTAGTTATCACATCATAGCACAATGTGAATCGAAAATGTGGTAAATTGATGAAAAAACTTTTCACTTCACCATAACGCAGATCCAGAATATCCCCTCTGGATCCAGATTTGGCCGAATCTTGTTTGCAGACTAATCACCTAGAATTGGTCGAAGATTGTGCGTGTTGTCAAGCCTGTCAGTCTCTACATGGGAGTGCGAGGATTTCGTGATACTTTGATTTTTCCAGGAAATTCTCTAATTCCTGGCATTCTCCATTTTTTATAATTTCTTCGCCGAGTCAATTATTTGCCAAAGCAATTCATTTCCGAGACAATTTTCCGCCTATTTTCTATTTTATCTCAGAAGAATTATCTCTGAAAAGAATTAGGAGAGGTAAGAATTGATCGTTGACGATTTATTCGTTTTATAAGACAACTTAGAGAATATTTGGTTAATGTTTTATGAAAACCAAAAACTCAATTATATACAAAGTTCTCTCATGGTATTTTTATTCATTCTGGAAAGAATTGGCTGAAGTAGAATTGCCTCGCGAAAGGATTGTCACTTGAAGAATTTTTGAACGTGAAAATTAAAAAAAAAAATATCATTACTCGCATGAAAAGAACTTCGCCTTACTGGTAAGAACACATTCAAATTAAAAAAAGTATTCAAATAAAAATGGAGATTTGTCGAACGAACTTGAGAATATGTCTATCGAAATTCTTCATATTTGTGTTCTTCGTTGAAACATACATTCCTCACTCATAATGCTTTTCACTCGGAAGAATCGTTTCTGAAAAGATTTGCTCGGAAAATAATTTTCTGGTGTAGTATTAATTTGTTCGGCTCCCATTTTTAGGCCACATTTTGGTCATTTGAGATATTATCAATTCTTTCCGAAACAATTCTTCCTTAGACATGTTTTTTTCTCTAGAAAGAATTGTCTCGAGAATGATTTGTGCGTAGAACAAAGGTCCGATACCTATGTTCATGCGACAATTAAGAAAATGTTTCTCTCGCATAAAAAAATTATTAGAAAAAAGAATTAAAAAAAAAAATGAAAATGATTAATATTACATTTCTGATGAGAACAAATTGAAATAAAATAATGTAAAAACATTTAAAATATATTTTCGCACGATCTTGAGAATTAGGTTTCAGCTCTCAAATTGTCTACTTCTCATGTTACTCTGTGCTTCAATATTTTAAAACTTATCTTCAATTCGATACCAATACCCAGTATACATTTACGCTGTTAGGATAGCTATGGTCATAGCCCGATTTTGTTGTTCATATAACTGGTCAGGTTATAAAAAGAAAAATATTCAATGATCATTTCCCGATCATTGCCCTAAAACTGTTGCTATTAATCATCCAGAAATTATTACAAACTTTTTTTTATTTCCTTGATATTCGATCAGTTACAAGACCAACTTGATCAGGTCATAAAATAAGATCGGTCAACAGTACCTGTAATGCTGTGTAGTGAATTTAAAACGGCGTGTGGCTGTAAAACTTTATAGTGACTCTAAAACTGTTGGATCGTGCAAATGCTATATATGCATATCTTTTAGGATATACACCAACCCAGAAAGGATTTAATTTATACTATTAAATAATTTGTATATCCAATTTTTTGTTTAATAGAATTAATTATTTTATATCAATTAATCTCAGCTGCTATATTTATGTTCAATCTATATATATAAAACTCTTGGTCCGTCTGTCAGTCTGTCGGTCTGTCTGTCTGTTTGTTCCAGCATCACGTCTAAACCGCGGAACCGATTTAACTGAAATATTGCACCAGGATACTATGGAGTCCGGATGGTGTCATAGGCTATATATGGGCGGGATTGGACAAAGGGGCGTGGTACCTCCCATACAACCTAAACTTTCAAAACGACATAACTCAGCACATACACAATCTAAAAAGATGAAACAAAAAACTAAAATTCACCACACTAAAACTCACCACACTAAAACTCACCACACTAAAACTCACCACACTAAAACTCACCACACCAAAATTCACCACACTAAAACTCACCACACTAAAACTCACCACACTAAAACTCACCACACCAAAATTCACCACACTAAAACTCACCACACTAAAACTCAACACAATAAAGCTCACCACACTAAAACTCACCACACTAAAAATTCACCACACTAAAACTCACCACACTAAAACTCACCACACCGAAACTCACCACACTAAAACTCACCATACTACAACTCACCGCACTAAAACTCACCACAATAAAACTCACTACACTAAAACTCACTACACTAAAAATTCACCACACTAAAACTCACCACACTAAAACTCACCACACCAAAACTCACCACACTAAAACTCACCACACTAAAACACACCACACTAAAAATTCACTAAACTAAAAATTCAACACACTAAAAATTCACTTCAAGACACTAAAACTCACCACATTAAAACTAACTACACTAAAACTTCTACTGGGAAAAACTCTACGGGGAAGAATTCTACTGGGAAGAATTCTACGGTAAAGCGTTCTATGAGGAAGAATTTTACGGCGAAGATTTCTACTGGGAAGAATTCTGTGGCGAAATATTCTACTGTCTGAATTGTCTTTGAGAAAAGTTGTTTTGGCGGAGAATTATTATTTGGTTACTACATTTATAAAACCAATAAAAACTTCCACAGCGAATCACGGGCCCCTGATATAAAAAATAATAATAATGTTTTTTTATATTAATAAAATCGCTTTATATCTATGAATTCACAAAATCTTGGCACGAGTCGTGCACGGGTCCAGCTAGTATTTTTTATATTTGATATCGAGATATTATATTTCAAATTCAGATAATTTGAAATGAAATTAAGATATCTCATTTATAATTTTCAATAAAAAAACTCAATTTCATTTGGGAATTTTTGAATTTCAACTGCTTTTGGAATTATCTCATTTTACATCGAAAAATATCAACTTTATTTTGAATTCTCGCAAAATTAAATGTCTCCATATTTATCGGAAACTCTATTTGTTCGTATAATTATAGATTATCGCAAACAATAAGTGCGTATATATATAAATAATATCGTTTCTATAAAAAATAGTGTAGCAGAGTAGGCATTTTACATTTATCGGGATTTATCAAATTCATTTCTGTGAGCTCTCAATGAAATTGGTTAATTTCTGGAGATACTTTCATGTGGAAAAATGACCCTCTGAATTTTTCCAAATATTAAATGTCAAAACCTATTTACACATCGTTTATCACATTTGTTACGTTATTCTTTCGCTTCTAATTCCGTACACAAAAAAAAGCTCATAAATTTCCAAAGCCCTCAACGACGAACAACTTTCCATTTCATTTGAATTCACGGATTTATTCATTGAACATAAATACATTTGCCATGGTATTCTGGGGATGAGTTGTTGCTGCTGCCATTGTTGTTGCATAAGTTTGTCAAAAAAAAAAAAAAAATCTTGACAACAGCAACATGTTTTCTCGATGTTGCCAATGCTGGGCTTTTCTTTTAGCGGCGGCCGGCTACTCGTCGTCGGTCGGTCGGTCGGTTGTCGCTTGAGAATTACATTAAGTTTGACATTTGCATGACAAACAGTTGCGTCGCGTGAATACGTAGCGTTGGCACGTAATGCAGCAAAACGTAATGTAACGTTAATGTAATGAAAGATTGTAACAAAGTGCAGGAAAAATTAAATCAGCTGTGAGTGAATTAAAAAAATAAAAAATAACAGAAATACAAAAAAACAAAAACCTATGGGAAGCTGCATTGGTTGCACTTTCACTTCGTTTGGCATTTTTCGTTACTTCTTTCAGTACTTATTTCTCTAACTCTTTCTTTACTTTCTTCGCTACTTCTTTCACAACTTCTTTTATACCTTTTCGGCGCCCTCTTCACATATATATGCAGTGGCATTAAAAAGTATCTTCGCATTAAATAAAAAAAAAGATTTTAATTTTAAGCTCAATGATGCAATTCGTTGCACTTTTTATTTTATACATAAACCTCTCAAATTGCGTAACTATTTTTGTGTAGTCATTTCTTTGTGAAAAACGAAAGTTCGACTATGTTGCCACTATGCCTGCAAAAAACACACCCAATAGTACCTCACATGTCGTACTATCTACTTAACTCGTTGTCTCGAAAACGCTTTTGATTGACACTGGTTTGAAATCGCATTTGTTGCGCTTTTAAATCGAAGAAAACGGTAGACTGTTGACAGTTGACAGTTGTATCTGTTGCTGTTTGTATACAAAAGTGTCAACGCAACGCCTCATGTTTGTCTGACAGTCCTTCTTTTCGTTTGTAAGTATTGTCCGTCAGTTTTTTTTAACTGTCTGTCGTCTCACTGACTTTTTGTTGAATTGATTGCATATCTTCAGCACAATGAATGATTTTATCACTTAAAATACACCGTAAAAGAAAAATTAAATCAATGTAATAAACACAAATAATTATATATACTTATGTATATATTAATTAATGATAATATTGCAGAACTGTTTATTGCTTAATTAAATATTTCGTCAATTCTATGAACTTATTCATTAATATCAAGAGTTATTCACTGTTTAAGAACAAAACATACAAATTACAGCAAATTAATGAACAACAAATTCATAAAAAGCATTGTTTATTGTTTACATAAAACTGTCATCAATATTATGAATTCTCTCACTCTTCGCCTTTGTTAAAAAACTCCAAAAATATAGAATTAACATAATAAACAAAAAAATAAACCTACATATTAATGCACACATTCATAACAATAAGGAACTGTTCATTGTTATTCAAAACTTTCATCAATATTATGAATTTGTTCAACAACATGAAGAATTTTGAATCGTTGAAGAATAAAAAAACACAAAAAAAACAATTGCAGTTATATAATGATCGATGAATTCATAATACATATTAGACTATTAATGGTGTATTTATACTTTGCATCGATATTATGAATATGCTCATAATAACAAATTAAAATATACTGATTTCGCATAATGAACGAAAAAAAAATATACATATTAATGTACAAATTTCTTAATATTACAGATCAGTTCATGTTTTTGCCTTGTCACAATCCAAACAATTACATTACCCTACCTTTGGCGCAACAGCATTTTCTATTTTAAGATTTTGACTGTCCCGTAATGTTGTATTTCAACTTTGTATCGATATTATGAATATGTTCATTAATATGATGTACTTTTCAACGTTTATGAACAAATTGATTTAGCATAACGAACGAAAAAATCTACATATTAATGTACAAATTTCTTAAAATTGCAGATCAGTTTATTGTTTATTTAAACCTTTCATCAGTATTATGAATTGTTCATTAATGTCAAGAGTTTTGCACCGTTGAAGTACAAAAGAAACAAAATGTAATATAATAAATGGCAAATTTAAAATATTTCGGAAATGTTCATGGTTTATTTAATTTTTTCATCAATATTATGAATATGTTCATTAATGTGATGTACTTTTCAACGTATTGATTTTACATAATCAACGAAAAAAAAATTACATATTAATGTACAAATTTCTTAATATTGCAGAACATTACATTGTTTATATATACATTGTATCTATATTATGAATTTCTTTATTAATATCAAGAATTTTGTCGTTTGAAGTACCAAAGAAAAAAAAATTGCAACATAATAAACGGCAAATTCGTATTATTGAAGAAGGTTTTTATTTAAATCTTTCATAAATATTATCAATATGTTCGTTAATGTGATGTACTTTTTATGCGTTGATTATGATGAATAAATTGTAAAGTGTTGAAATAATATAATGAAAGAAAAATAAAACTATAGATTACTGCACAAATTCATAATATTGTTACGAAATAATGTTATTTGCCCAATCAACTATAATAAATGAGACGCAAGACAATTCAGCGCACTAAGCAATGTGTTAGAAAGAGACGAAAGATCATTCAGCGCTCTAAGCTATGTGGCAGAAAGAGATCGAAGATCAGCACATTAAAACACATGAGTGCGAGTGGGATGCCAATAACATGCGTCATTCACGAAACGAGTAGTATGTTCTCGAAACATGTCGAAGCTTCTCGAAACGTGTCGAACTGATGCATGCTGTATAATAAGGGCGCCGCATCTGAGGCACAGCACCTCAGTAGTGATTGGAAGTGTCGAGTACGTCTCGTGTGAGAACAATGTCAAGTTAAATAGTGAACATGCAGCAGTGGTTAGAATTTGTTATTTGTAAAGTTGTTTATTAAAGTGAATTAATAAAGCTATTTGTTGTAATTTAAACCAAACATTAGTGTGTTTTTATTTTGTACACAATCCAGAGATACGAACTTGTAGAACAGTTTTCCGAAGACTGAATTTTCGTAACAATATTAAAGAACAATTCAATGTTAATAGTTATAGATCATAAATATAGTGAATATGTTCATTAGAGTAGTGAATTTTTCAATACTCATTTACTTTTTTTCGGTGTACAAACACGAAAGTAATCATTTTAATGCGTTTTAAATGAAATCAATGAACTTTGTGTGTCTTAAGGGTGCGGTCATTGTTACATTTTTTAATGTGTTAATAAAATTTCACCAAAATTACTTGCGTAGATTTTGTGTAATTGTGGAATTACACATTAAATTTGATGTGAGTCACAAAGATTATCGTGATTTCAAGTATGCGCTTTTATTGATTTTTATTTGCACAAGAAAGTAATTTAAATTTAATGTATTAAGATATTATGTGACTGCCAGAATACCGAAAACAATTCAGAGTATTTATGAAAATGTATTTTTTTCAAATACCGAATTTGTCCCATTTATGAATCGTTCATCAAATTCTCAGGTAAAAGTTCATAGTATATATGAATGCATTCATTATATTTCTGTAAGAATGCATAATTTTTAAATTTATATATACGAAGATAAATTCATAAGTGTTAACATTTTTATTTTATTTTATGAACACTGCATTGAACTCATTTTGAATTACATATTCGTTTATACAAAAAGGGTTTTTAATCAATCAATCACGAATAAATATTCCCACAAAATATTTTCACAATTAAGAAATTTGGCATCACAGTGAATTTTCGAAAACATAAATTTACTTTTGTAAGACATTTTTTCCTTATTGACATGAAAGTATTCCGTCAGAAAATTGTTGAGTAATTTCAAATCAGAAAATGTAACTTTTTGTTTCATAAATGAACCCAAATTTGACGGTTAAATGATAAACAAAAGAGGGAATGAATTCTATAACTCTTGGTATTTTGTATTTTCCATTAAAATGGCCTCTTATTCTACTCTTTTCTTCTTTTGACGTATACATTACGATCCACCTTTGAGAATATTATTTAAGCTCAACTTAAATCGTGGTATTTTCCAACTTTACTCTACGTGGTAGCCCCCCTAATATGTAAATAATATGCTTATCATTTTGAGCAAATATTGAAATACTGCTTCAGTAATATTTTTGAAACCTTAACGAGTTTGAAAAACTGGTGTTTACATTAAATAAGTGTAAAACTTTCGAAATTGATTTGAAGGTGGTTTTCACAAATCTATTTCCCGCAAATTGATGATAAGAAATGTAATTTCGGAGGAAAATTAAAAAAAATTAAATAACCTCCGTAATTTAACGGTCTTGAAATTAACTTTAAATACATAATACGATACGTATTTGTTTCAAAGAAATTATATTTCTAAATCTGAATTACTTTAAATGTAAATCATTCAACAACTTTTATCAGAAAATATTAAATTAGAGATACAAGAGTGAAATATGTGACGTTCATCATCTGTCTCCCTCAACATGTTTGCTTCAATCATGAACCATCTGTCTCACTCAACATATTTGCTTCAATCAAGCTACATGATTGCCACAAACATAAAAACGCGATTTTCTTTTTAACAATCGTGTTTTTTTATTTAGTTTTCTAAAAAAAACATTTGACCTTTCTCACAATTTGATGACAATATCTGTACTTTAGAGTCGATTTGTTTCAAATGACGAATATGGTTATTATTTGAAAAAGAAAACCACTTGCCAGCAACACAATTCCCAAGAGCAACTACATAAACTATACTTAATTTATGCAAACAAACAAACAAATAATTGACAGAAATGAAAACAGTTGCTAAAGCTGCTTAAAAGCAAAATGTGTTTGCTGTGGCAAAATTCAATTGGAAAAATGAAAACAATTCACAATTTAATTGCATGTCATCGCCACATAATTGCAGCCCACAACTGATAGTTGCAGCCAACAAACGGGTAACTGTCAACCTTAACAACTGTCAGCCGGTTGTTGTCTGGCAGTCTGGCTGCAACTGACAGCAATGCCATTGATAACAATTGTGATGAAGATGATAATGATGATGCGTTGCTGTTGATCATGACAATGTTGCTACTAGGCGGCGACAACGTCAACGATGCGTTACTTGTTGTCAAAACACTTAACGGGTCTGTTTTTTTTGTTCAACAGTGCTAAAGGTGGCCTTTTTAGTCAAGTGAAAGTTGCCTTTAATCAGTTGTCAAACAAACAATTATTTTTGTGCATTTTCAATAAAAACATTGCATTTCATTTAAAATACAGCAAGTTTTTCAATGTTTTTAATTGAATCATTTTTTTTTTTTGTTTTAATTCAAGTTCAATTATGCGGCATAACATATGCACAGATTTTAAATTTGAGCGATGTTGCGGTGCTACTGAATGACTTTCTCCGTTGTGTTGATAATATTAATGGTTGGCATAGCCAGTATTTATTTTTTTGTTTTATGACCTCGTATGAAAAATTCAAAATATTATTTTTAACGTGCTCCAGCTACCAAGTTCAAGGCTTTTTAACCAACAAATAAAACCTCAAACAATTTGCAAATTTTTGGGAGATCGTCAAAATCAAATAAGGATTTTTTTTAAATGAACGGGTTCAAACGAATATCGGCTTCAATCCCTGTGTTGTGTGTTGAATTAAATGTGGCTTTTTGAAGAAGAACTAATAACAAAAAACTATATTTGTTATATCCCTAATAGAAAATGTAATCGGGACTGATCATTGGGTCATTCCCCGTCAGAAATATCAATGTTGGCACGAAAAACTGTGTACTTAGTTTTTTTTTATTTCTCAACAACAAGAAAGTTATGGGTTTTGAAAAATCATTGACATAATTATATTTCTGTAACCGATTTACTTATTTTGATAATGTTAATGGTTTATAAAAGCTATGTGATTATTCTTTCATATAAAACAAACAAAGTGTTAAAAATATATTTAACTTCGAAAAAGTGAAATAGATTTTTAAAATCAGTGTTACATATACGCCCCATTATATTACTTGAATATTACTTGAAAACTTAAGATTTTCCCATTAAGAGATTCCTACAGTTTTGGAAAATATCGTGCCAGGATTGATATTTTTGACGTGGAATGATCCCATTGTATTTTTACCTTGTCACAACCGCACTAGTAACTTAACACTGCCCGACAAACTTCAAATTTTGACATGATGCAGTAAAAGTTGCAGAAAATATTGAATACATTTGTGGCGCTGATTCTGAAAATGTCATCAGTTTTATCAAATTTGCTCTAGTTTTTGAGATATAGCCCAATTTTCAATTTCCCATAATTTTGGTATTCTTTTATTTTTAAAATTCCAACAAAAGCATATATTGAATTTAAATTTTCGATATTAGATGCAGTTTTTTTACTTGTTAAATTTAATTTTTCTGATTTTGCAAATTTTGAAAATTCGAACTTAACAAGTAAAATGTTGTCTATATTTAATCTGGTATTTAGAACTTCTTAACTAAGAATCGAAATTTATTTTCTTAAATGGAGGTTTAAAGAGGATACATGGCGCTACATAGCAATGAATAAAAATCATTTTAAACATTTTTTAAAATTAAGTAATAAGGTTTTTTAATCATCTATTTTTTAAAATGTTTGAACAATTTTGAATTTACTTAGCTTATATCTTGCAAACAAATTTGTTCACGCCTTAAAGCAAATTTTTGTATTATCTGCATCTAAAATCGAAAAGATAATTTCATTATTTTAAATTGTTGGAAATTTAAAAATAAAAGAAAAACAAAATAATGGGAAATTGAAAAATGGGCTATATCTCAAAAACTAGAGCCATTTTGACTAAACTGATGGCATTTTCGGAATCAGTGCCACAAATATATCTAATATTTCTTGCAAATATTATTGCACCAAAAGAAGTAGAAATAGTAATAAAGCCATGATCGGAACACTCAGAAGAAAATGTACCATTAAGTACTTTATAATACGACCATTGATCTTATGGTTCATATATTAATAGTCTTTCTTATTGTAATTAAAATATCACATTATAAAATATATGGTATACCACACATTGTATTAACAGTTTCAATATTACTGAACAAATGGGGCGCATCGTATTTACCAATTTTAATGGTATAAATTATTGTTTTTCTATTGAAATACTATCAATTTACCATGATTTTTTTCTGGGTGAAACTGTTCGTGGTATTTTTGCCTTGTCACAACCCAAACAATTACATTACCCTAAACCCAGAAAAAATACTATATAAGTAATATTTTTTTACTATTAAAAATAGTCAATAGCATAAATTATTATTTCAATCGGAAAATACCATTAAATACTAGAAAATACCATGACATTGCCATTGAGTTTATATGAGAAGATTTATTTTTTGTATACTATTAAATCAATAATTGTCCTATTGACCAATTTTAATGGGATTTGAGGGAATTTTTTTCTGGGTGTAACTTTTCACCGTGGCTCAGAAGGCACTTTTGCGTCTCATAAATCTGTAACTTTTGTTGTACAAAAGATAAATGGACAAAATTGATGTACAGCTAGTACATAAAGGATTTTTCAATAAGAGCGCTACAAAAGTTTTTTTCAAGGGTTTTTCAACAGAGACGCTACAAAAGTAGAGCGACAGGGACAGCAAATGACGCCATATTTCTTGCCGCTCTTTTGACATTTCTCTTCAGTAAGGTTTGCCATTTCATGATGGTAAGATATACGAGCCAACTACGAGTCGAAATTATTAAAATTTACTAACGAAATTCGAATTCGTATATACGTCTAAAAATATTTGTTCCAAAAATGATTTTTTCATTATTTTTATAGTGGACATTTTAGTCGTAAATTATTGAAAATCATCCCACCAAATTATACCTCTAATTTATCCACCAAGAGTGTAGGGTATTCCATAGTCGGCCCGACCGACTATAAAAGTTCGTCCCATATGACCGAACTTACCCATGTGACCTAACTTTCCCAACTCGTTGTATCTTACGATAGTATAAAAATGGGTGGAATCGGAAAAGGGCGTAACCTATTATATATGTATGTCATACAAATAATGTTTGCACTTATTAGCCTATAACTTTTGAAGTTTAAGAGATAAATGAACGAAACTTTGAACTTAGTTAGCTTAATAACCCTTTATAAAAACGGGCGGAATTAGAAAACCCTGACATTGTTAACAAAGATGAATGAGTGAAATTTTGGATTCATATCGTTTTCATAATCTTTGGCGCAGCAGTATTTTATATTTTAAGATTTTGACAGTCCTGCCTCAGATTTGAACCTGCGCTACGGAACTTTTGAGCTCGCAGTACAACGTACTAACCACTGATTCACCAACGCAACTGTTTAGTGTTATTTCCCTTCAATTTTAATGTTCTTAGTTATTATATCGGTAACATAATATGTTATTTGAGACAACTATTGACTATACAAAAAGGAAGTTATAAAAAATATGAAAAAAGTCAAAAAACATGAGCAATTTTTTATTCAATAAATACCCTTTTTTCGTTGCCATTGTTAGACACAGATATTTATTTTTTCAAATGCAAAAAAAAAGCAAGGCTCAAAGTTGTGCTCGTCGATGCCAGGTTATGTTAGGAAAGCGCGTCGTGTGTGGCCAATGAACCTAATGAAGCATAAGCAGCACCGGAAAACAAACAAAGATAAAATATGCAAGAAACAAACAAAAATTCAAATACAACATAATTGTTGCAACAATATAAAACTTGCACTTTTTGCTTCAATACATTTTGTAGTTACCTCCAAATAAAAAGAATGCCAAAGTTGAAGAGTTTTGTTGCTGCTGCAAATGCACTGCGGCGCAGCAGCTGTTGCCAAAGTTTTCTCCTCAACTTTCCGACATGTTGTAGTGGTTTGAAATTTACAACAGTCGCTGTTGCTATTGCCAATTGTAGCAAATGCTACACTTTGCGCACGTTTTTCGCGTAGCAAAATTCGTGAGAAATTAAATCAAACAAAAGTTTTAGCTGCGGACGAACTATGGAAGAGTCGTCGGCTAGCTAGCGATGCAAAAGGTAACTATTATGGTTGTGCTGTTGCAGTTTTTGTTGCAGTTTTCTGTTATATCTTGCAGTGTCTTAAGTTTTACTAAGTTGCGGGTGTTGCTTTTTAAGTATTTTAGCTGCAAATGAGCGCGCATTAATTTAAACTTAAAAGTTTTCTTCTTTTTTGTATTTTTAAGAGACTTTTGTTTTAGGAATTATTTTGTTGCTGTGTCGTTTTTTCATTTTTTTTTTGCAGCGACAAATTACACTTATTAGTTGCAATTGTTACACTTTAAGTTCGTTTTTTTTCGCAATCATTTTGTTGGCAGAGACATCTAAGTGTCGCTAAAAGTGAAAATAAATCACGTGCTGTATTTTTTTTGTTTTTAGTTAAATTGCAGTTAGACATGAAAATTGTTAGATGTTGATTGCTTTCTTTTGTGATCGTGACGATTGTGAGGAAAATTTGCAATTTTTTTTTTTTAATTTTTGGTCTATGTTTTTTTTAAAGAGTGTGAAAACTTGTGTAAAACTGTGTAAAAAGCTATTAAAAATGATGTTTTTTTATTACAAATAAATTTTGATTAAACTATTGATAAATGTGTATATATAAACGTTAATAATTAATTTTAAAAAATGGTTAGTAAAATAGTATTCAAATAGTTATTTTTGTCATTAATTTTATAATGCACCATGTTATTAATTGATGCCTATTTCTATTTTTATGGTATAGACGAATTAAATTTTATTTTAAATTTATTAAATTTATTTTTCTGATCATAAATTAAAACGAATATGAGGGATTTCATATATGTATTATTTATTTCTTTAATTAAACGTCGGTAGCTCAAGGTTAGTGCGTTGGACTGCGCGCCGAAAGGTCCCCGGTCCAAGCCTGAACTAGGTGGAGCTAACAACTTCTTTTCATAGAAACATTTTTCTATACCGCGCTACCTCTCGACAGTAAATGGCAAACCTACGAAAGTAAAATATTACCTATGAAAAATTCTTAAGCGGCGTTCGGATTCGGCATTAAACTGTAGGTTCCATTACTTTAAGTACAAATATAACACGCACAGCTCAAAATGAGCATGATGTACATGTTTCTATTATATATGCCACATACTGAGACGTTTATTACTATAGGAGAAAAAGCTGTAAAACAATAGTGTGCATACAATTATATTCAATAATATTGAAATTATAAAGTTAATAGTACTGAATTTTTAAAATAATATTAAATGCATTAAAAAACTTTTGACTTTATAAAAAAAAAAAATTTAAATACATGAACCATAAAATTAATGGTCGTCTTTAGGTATTTAATGAGACATTTTTTTTTTAGTGTATTCTATCTTAGTGCAAAAACATGGTTTAAAAGTTAATTTTTCAAATTTCCATTATTTTGTTCTTCTTTTGTTTTTTTTTTTTTAAAGTCCAACAATGAGTGAAGAATGAAACTATCTGTTCGATATAAGACGTAGAAAACATCGCGCTACAATACATATATAGGGTTTTTCAACAAGGACGCTACAAAAGTAGAGCGATGGGAACAGCAAACGACGCCATATTTCTTGCCGCTCTTTTGACATTTCTTTTTAGTAAGGTTTTACATTTCATGATGGAAAGATATACGAGCCAACAAAGAGTCGAAATTATTAAAATTTACTACCGAAATTTGGAGTCAGTGGCCTCAAAGTTAAGAGCGCTACGTCCAATTTATGGTCGTCATAATCGTCCTAGCAGATCAACAATTGAGCGCCTAGTGGAAAAATTTTAATCCACAGGCACAGTACAAAATGTTCCCGTGCCAGTGAGACAAAGAAGTGCCAGTAGTGTCGAGAATATTGCTGCCGCTGAGGCTTCAGTTGAAGAAAGCCCAAATGTGTCTCTCACACGTCGTTCTCAAGCGTTGGGCATCTCTGTGACGCGGATTTTTCGAAAAGATCTTGGCCTACATCCTTACAAAATCAAATTGACGCAAGAACTGAAGCCGCTTGACCACCAGAAGCGTCGTATGTTTGTGAATTGGGCTGAGTAACAACTTGAAAATGATTCGGATTTTCATCGAAAAATCATCTTCAGCGATGATGCTCATTTTTGGCTGAATGGCTTCGTCAATAAACAAAATATGCGTTATTGGTCAGACAGCAATCCGAGTCATCATTGCATCCCGAAAAAATTACGGTTTGGTGCGGTTTGTTGGCCGGCGTCGTCATTGGGCCGTACTTCTTCCGTGATGATCAAGACCGGCACGTTACCTTGAATGGAAATCGCTACCGTTCAATGATAACCGAATATTTTTGGCCCTAATTGGATGATATGGACTTGGAGGACATGTGGTTCCAACAGGGCGGCGCCACAAGCCACACAGCGAATGCCACAATCAATTTATTGGAAACCAAGTTTGGAGAACGTGTTATCTCACGAAATGGTCCAGTCGATTGGCCGCCTCGGTCGTGCGATTTGACGCCGTTAGACTATTTCCTTTGGGGCTACGTCAAGTCTATGGTCTATGCCAACAAGCCAGCGACGATTGATGAACTTCGTACGAATATCGAACGTGAAATTGCAGCAGTATCGGCCGATTTATGCTTGAAAACCGTCGAAAATTGGGTTCAGCGTCTGGACTTCTGCAAGCGTGCCCGTGGTGGCCATGCAAAAGAAATCGAGTTCTATACATAATGGCATCGAACGTACTTTTACAGCAATAAAGAATTTCATTGATAACCAAAACCGTTTTTGTTTTATTTTGTTGCGCTCTTATTGAAAAACCCTTTATTTGCCTTTATGTGAGAAAAGAATGTTTGTGAGATAAAGGCAAAAGAAATTCAAAAATTTTAAAAAAATTTATTATTTATTGTAAAAAATTGTTAAAAATAATGTTTTTGCATTGTTATGTAGCGCCATGTATCCTCTTTATAACTCATAAATATAGCAAACCAATATTAATTGCATTCATTTATCAATCCAGCAATGAAATTCACTAATTTAATGCATACATTTTCTATTCTTCGTTAAATCAGCAATTCAATTTGCTAATATGAATATTTGTACATCAATACAGCAAATTAATTAGTCGGCACAGTTTCAGCAATCATATTTGCTAAAACTGCGTCGACTAAATTATTTGCTGCATTGACGTACAAATATTCATATTAACGAACGCAATTGCTTATATAACGAAGAACAGCAAATGTTTTCATTAAATTAGTGAATTAAATTGCTGGATTGATTAATGGATGCAATTAATATCGGTTGCTATGTATTTACGTCGATTATTTTTTGCTGTGTAGTGAGTGAGTAGTGGCTGTACTGTTTATTTCTATGCATATAATTAAATAATAATTTTCAAAATACAAGAAATACAAAAAATGATTTTACAAATCACCAAACAATTAAATCTATTATGTATTTTAATGCATTATCTGTCTTTATATATATCACTTGAGACAATTTATAATCGGCTTACTCATAAATATTTTAATAACCACAACTCAAAATTAAAATTATATAACAGACACATGTACCCAGCTTAAACATGATATTAATTCTAAACCAAACACGTCAAACACCAGTCACTTCATGTTAACTGATGACCTTAACCACAACAATAAAGCATTAGTTATATGCGAAATTAATTATAGCCGATTTGTGCGCAAACACAAACGCACATAAATAATTCTTGCCTTAATTGGTAACCTGTTCCACGAAGCGTTACTGAAAATGTTCACAACAAAGAGTTCTATTCTATACCCACAGAACACACATCCATTTTGTGAGTCGCCCTTGTACAACTGACAAATGGCTAATATGCAAATACATATATAATTTACAAAATTTAAACAAAGGATTTTATTATTTTTGCAAAATATTCGATTTTATTTGAGCAAAAATGTGAAAATATTATGAAAAAATTACCTCAAGATAAATTTTCTAATGGGCTTCCAACATTCTATGTAATTTGAGGGTCCGATTTTGGAGTATAACATCGAATATTTTGGAATTTGTGACAAATGAGTACACAGCATGAGTACGTAGCCGCGGTAGCTCAGAGGTTAGTGCGTTGGACGACGAGCCGAAAGGTCCCCGGTTCAAGCCTAACAACATCTTTTCATAGAAACATTTTACTATACCGCGCTACCTCTCGGCAGTAAATGGCAAACCTACGAGAGTAAAACATTACTTATGAAAATCTCTCACCCGCCGTTCGGATTCGGCAATAAACTGTAGGTCCCACCACTTTGAGTACAAATATAACACGCACAGCTCAAAATGGTGAGAGAGCTCGACCTTAGTTCTTATAGGACTGTAGTGCCAAACTATTATTATTATTAGTACCCAGCAAATGATTACTCCGTTTAATTGTGGAATTTTCAACATTATTTAAAATGTTGATTGAGTTATATTTTCTAAAAGTGTTGATTTCTACAGTTTAATGACGGTGTGGTGGGTTTGTTTGCTGTCGGAGGTTTGCCATTATCTAACGAGATGTATCAACGTATATAATTTTTGTATACCGTATGGTAAGAGTAAAAAAAGGTTTATTTAGTTTAGCCATCCGTTTGTAACACCCAGAACTCCTTCATGTCCGGTATGGAATAAGAGTAGATTATGCGATGTTTGTCTGTCTGTCTGTTGTAATCTCGATAACAAGAAAACAGGAAAAGGTAGATTAATGAAACTCCAATGTTAGATTACTTATACAACTACGCTGTGTGCTATTGAAAATGGGCACAATCGGTTTGGATTTGTAAACCCTGAGGTCTCTGGACCACGTTTAACAGTAATCGCGCTTAACCTTTTTATTTTTTCATACATTATTACATATGTGTAGATTATGTATAGTCGGTTAGGATCGACTATTAATTAGTAGTTTTTACTATTGCAATTAGTCAATAGGATAAAATATTAATTCAATCGGTAAATCACATTAAATACTATAACGTAAATTTTCAAAAAATGATACTATAAAATTTATAGTTTTTACTATTGGAATTAGTCAATAGGATAAACTATTAATTCAATCGGTAAATCCCATTAAATACTATAAAATTATTTCTGAATTTGTATGCAAACATTTATTTTTTGTATACTATTAAATCAATAAATGCCTTAATGACAAATTTTAATGGGATTTTATGAGATTTTCTGAGTGTACTAACTTCATTATCACACCAACAGAAAAAGGAAAAAAAATAGATATTCATATTTTTTTTACCAAAATACACAATTTTAAGGTTTTTGTCTGTTTTGTTTGATTTCTTTTATATTATATTATTTTATTTTTTATTTTGAAATTAATTTTATGTAAGTTTATACATTTTTTATTTTTAAATTTATTTTAAGTTAATTTTTTTTTATAAATTTTATTTTTTATTTGTTTTTTTTGCTATTATGCAATTGTTGCCGGCTGTGCTGCTCTTTGCTCTATGAGTCATTTTCATTTTTGCCGGTAGACAAACTTTTTATGAGCCTGAGCCGCTGCCGCCGTACTTGGTCTGGCGCAATTGACAGTTGTTGGCAGTAAAACTCCCACGGCAAGACTACGGAATTTCGTAGCAAATTAATAAATGCAGATAAATGTATTTTGCTTTTCATATTTCATTCTTTTTTTTTTAATTTTATTTCCATGTTAAAATATTTTTGAATTAATTTAAATAAAAACTGACATTTTATGTGGCACTCAAAACAACATGCATCAGCAGTCAGTCATACTGCATTTTAAGAGCGCACAGCATATGTTGGTCGCTGTCACATGTTGCACTGGGCCACATCTGCTGCCGCAAAAGCCTTAATTAGGAAGTGTCAAAAATCAAAAAAAAAAAAAAAAAGAAATCTCATTCTCAGAACTCAAAAGAATGTCGTCGCTCTTGACTTTGTCAGCATTCATAACTGCAATCAACGCCGCCTGCAGCAGCAGCCACCTCGCGGAGCTTCGCCACTCGCAACACACACACAGCACCTCTACTACTTCCCACAGCAGCACTTGACAGCAACCAGCAACGCATCAAAGTTGCTGTGGAGCGCATCATCACAATGTTGAACATCATCATGGAGATATCAATTTAGTCAACATGTTGTCGTCGTTCGCGTCCGCGTTCGTTGTCGCCATGTTGACGATGCGACGGGCTTTAAATGACATCGGGTTAAGCGCTTGATGCAAAATGTTGTCGTCGTCGTCGTCGCTGCGGCAAAGCTGAAGGTCGACAGCTGCCACTGCTGCTCTGCATATTGCGGCGACTGTTGCTGCAGCCATTTCATATGTGAGAAAGATGCGAGTTTTAATGAAATAATTGCAAACAAATTATTTGTGAAAAAATGTAATTTGTTGTCATAAAAACATAATTTGTTATTGTTGCGATTTGAAGTGTTTTCTTTTATTACTTTTTTATATTTGCTCTTTGTTTTAGTTTTTCTTTAGTTCTTTTACTTTAGATGCAACTTTCGATTACAATTTGGGCGTTTATTATTCTTTAATTTTGTTGGTTTTTGTTTTTCTTTTACATAGTTTTTAATTTGATTACATTGTAGATGTATTAAATTGGTTGTTATTTTATTTGAGTTTATTTCACTGTTTTATTTTAATATTTTCTTCAGTTCATATTTTGCTCTATTTGTGTTTTTGCCCTCACACAATACTGCGCTGCGGTTTTTGCTTTCAGCATGTTGCTGTTTTGCAAAATTGATTTGCTTTACAGCGTCATGTCTTAAATTGCAACATCAACATCAGCCACAGCAACAAAACACAACTGCAACAACTGCTTTGCAGCGTACATCAAAAACATCTGTAGCATGATTTGTTTACAAACCAAATACACAAAGAAAATTCACTTTTTATTGTTTTAATAAAAACAATTAAAAATTTAATTATTATTTAATAAAAAAAAATGTATTTAAAAATATTATTAAATATACAGTGGTGCCATAAATAATTTAGTGTTTTTAGTGTTTTATTTTAATTAATATTTTTAATGAAGTACGTAAGTGTATACATTAGACTGATACTAATTTGTATGAAAAATCTAGAACTAAAAATCTAGAAATCTAGACTTTCTGAAACTATGACCTCTAAAACTGAGAAGAATCGTTTAAAACACAAAAAAAAGTGATCCTGTGATATTGCGCAAAAAGCTTAAATGTCATTTTTGAGCTTTTAACGGCTATTTTCAATAAAATAATTGTTACTCCAAGTATAAAAAGATATCACTCAATTTTATTTTTTTATTTAATTTAAAATCACTTACTGAAATTATGATTTTTTAAACTATAAATTTTTAGTTAACCGTTAAAATTTCATGACTAGCCAAACACGAAAAATTTCGACTTTTTTACTTTAACAGTCGAAATTTTTTTAATTTTATTCTAATGAGTTTAAGATAACATTTTTGTATTATTGCACATACAATTATCTTTTAAATGTTATATAACTCTTATATTTTTAGGTATTTTGGGTTTTAAAAGCTTCTTCTCAGTTTTAGTGGTCCTAGTTTCAGAAAGTCGACGCGGAGCGAAACATTTTAAGATTTTCTGTTTTTGAATCAGTCTAGTATTATAGTCATTATAGTCATTTTTATTGTTAGAACTATGGTCTGGATAAACATAAATCAATTGGTTTTTTTTATCGTTAGTTCCTAAATGCTTAATAAGTTTTTAAACAAATTGTCTAAATCACAGACGTTTTTAAGATATTTATATTTAAATATCTTAAAAACGTCTGTATATTAAACTTAGTCCTGATAATTAAAGGAAATATTGCTTTTAAGGTTTAGGGGAAAATTTTTTTCAACAGTTCTATATAGTGGAAATTTTGTTCAAAATTATTAAAAAAAAAAAAAAAAATTAATGAAATATTAGACACATATATGTTTAAACAAAAAAATGTCTAAGGAGACACAGTTAAAATGAAAAATTTCCCAAATACAAATTTGTCCTTTTGTTTTTTTGAATTATCTTCGTTATGAAGAAATCAAATTTGTTCGTATTTATTATCTCAGATTCTCTGTTTCAAAAGAAATCTCAAGTTTAGTTCGGGACTCTGATCCAAGTAATGTATTCTTTTGACTGTACACAGAAAAAAATAATAGACGTAATCAATCCAGCAATGAAATTCACTATTTTAATGAAAACATTT
Source organism: Dryomyza anilis (assembly GCA_951804985.1). Lineage (NCBI taxonomy): Eukaryota > Metazoa > Arthropoda > Insecta > Diptera > Dryomyzidae > Dryomyza > Dryomyza anilis. Next base: position 61,518,752 of record OX638132.1, read on the forward strand.
TCTATTCTTCGTTAATTCAGCAATTCCGTTTGCTTATATGAATATTTCTACGTCAATGCAGCAAATTAATTAGTCGTCGCAGTTTTAGCAAATATAATTGCTGGATTCATTAATGAATGCAATTAATGAGGTTGCTATATTAACGTCGATTATTATTTTCTGTGAAAAATGAGAAGGTAATGTTGAATTTCATACGCAATATTATATTTATCAAATTTTGAGAAAAAATTTGTGTTTTTAATGCGAAAGAAGACATGCAAATTTAAATAAAAGCTATAATGATACCAGGAAATGATATGGCAGATCTACTTGACAAACAAAGAGTTTAGATCAATACTGAATCCCTACAAGTGGCTGCACCAATACAATTATTGAACTTGAAACAGAAAAACAAATCTATATCTCTAGCACAAAGAAGGTGGACTCATAATACCTACAGCAAAAAAAAAAAAAAACTAAACTACTCTGGCCAGTGTATTGCAAAAGCAAATCCGATTACATCCTATCACTTTACCGCAAGGAATGTTGTCTACTTCTTGGAATCATCACAGGACACTGTCTCATAAGAAACTACGCGCATCGAATCCGTCAAATATCCAACAAATGGTGCAGAAACTGCAATGAACCAGAACCGGAAAAAACGCTAGAACACCTAAAAATCAATGCCCTGTACTGGCGAGAAGTAGACTCAGAAGGTGTGTCGAAATGGGTAAATTAAAAAACTTCGCTCTGAAGATGGGCACTTTTGATTTGGACAAAAATCGCAACGAAAGATCCTAAGATGGTGCAATATTTCCAATATTTATAAATATATCTTAATGACAAAATTAATAAAATGGTTTTTTATATGCCCTCTTTTCCACTATTAACAGTATGATGTGTTCTTCTTTTTCCAAGTTGGTAGACTTAGTTATGCTTATAGGGAAAATCGTGTACAGCTTTTGTAAGAGTAGGGTTATCTGGGATTATAAAGTTTTTATTATTTATGTAATAAGAAATTGAATATTTTTGCAGTGTTTTTTCACATATTTTAAATTCGCCGCCTGCAATGAACCTTGAAATGGTCTGTGATTTATGCAGACAGCACCCATCCAACATATTTCTCACTCACTTTGCAAATATTTATTACGTAGTAGGTGTTTTTATTTTATTGTGATTGCATATTATATGCAATTTTAACAGATATGCTACAATTTTTGTGGTTTTTCTTGGAGGTTTTTAGAAATTATTTATAGCTGTGGGTACTGCTGAATCCTTTATTCTGTTTGCAACATAACGTCGTTTTTAAAGTTATACAAACTAAGTACACATTTTACTTTTGTTTAGATTTCTTGTTAAATATTATAAAAATCAATTGGTATAATTCAAAAGTTGGAGGCCTATTGTAAGATTGACATGTTTCCATCATATGATATGCCCCACAGTGGGATGGCACCATATATATGTTGGGAAAAAAATAAAAGAAGTTGTTCAAAATTGGCGTGATAGTTCAACGGACACGCCTTATTTTAGAGAAAACGGAAAGGAGATATCGACACAAAAAGTATAATGTATTCTACTTAGTGAAATAGTTCTCTTTAAAAATCAAGTATTAGATTTTTAATTTGGGTTTTCGAAAAATTGCTTTTTGTCTATTAAAATTCCCTTATAGTTTAGGCTAACTGTTATTACATCCATTCTTGATCAGCTAAGGCTTCATGGGTTATGCCAATGTAAAAATATAATGACCAATTACCGATCATGACCCTAGTACAATTTCAGCTGTATGTTCAACAGAAAAAGCTGTATAAATGCAAGTTTATTATTGTTTTTTTATATTAGCAAGATTATCGCATATGTTATGATTATGTAATATCGATTATCATTATATTACATAAAAGAACTGGTAATTATTACAAATTCTTGCAAACATGTCAGCATGTTTTGCCAGTAAATCAAAGACACACACATTATAATTGCATATTAAGCAAAAAAGAAAAAGAAAAAACATCCTATAATGAATAAACTCCACATTCCTGTCACATTCAGAGCTGACTTTATAATTGTGGCTTTAGACATCGCATTTATAGCATCCGCTTCGGTATTGCTTGTCTTAAGTCGAAACTAAATGACAAAGTAGTTAAGTTAAATGTTAAAAGCATTTAATAGCGTTTAATTCAAAGTCAAGGTTTTTTTTTATAGGGTACAAGAAAAATAATTAGGTGACTTAATTAGAAATCGCACCAACTAAGTAATGTCCTTCATGCTTAGCAAAGCAAAGCATCTACTAATATTTTTAACTTTTTAATTAAAAATATGTTCAACTTTAAACAAATTTTATTTAGCTTTTGTTTAAGTTGAACATACAAAATTTTCTCAACTTTTGCTATGTAAATCTGGCACATTTCCTAACATAAACTTTCAGCATATAGAAATATTTTTTCGTGGTTGTCTTCTGTAGTTCTGTAGAGTGCATTTGGTGCTGAACACATTCTAACACTTATTCTGGATGCTTTGTCAATGTCTATGTCTGTGACTGACATTTGACCTTTACACCCAGTTTTGTTAGCATATCGAGGTTGATAGGAATTCAACTTTGTCTACGTTCGAAACATACGTAGTTTATACAACTAGGAGTAGTTAACGTACGTACCATAACAAGTACCAACTACACTATAAAAAAAATGTATATATGGGGGAGCCTAGGGTTATGTGGGAAATTGTAATTTTTGGACATATTTTAGCACTTGGAAAAATAAAAAGTATTGTTAAAGGCTTTTTAATATGGCATTAACTTTTTCATCTATTATTATAATCAAATTTATACCTTTTTATTGGATTTCGAGAACAAGTGAAAAAAATGTTTTTGGAAGTTTTTTTTAGAGTGCTGTTATTAAAAAGTGTGAATTAGGAAGGAAGGTATGTTTAAAATGATCGGATCTTGTATATCTTTTGAAATACAAACGGGTTTTGTAAATAATTTAACATTGTCTCAATGGTACTAAATTATGATCAAATTGCGATATTGGGGTAAAGTGGGAAACTCTTTCTGGGGTAAAGTGGGAAACGTAATTTAAGTAATGTTTGTTGTAATTTTAGTGAAAATTTTGTGTTATATGAATTATTTAATTGGTTAAGCCAAGAAAAAACTTTAAAAACTTTAACTTAAAAAAAAAAACAACAAAAAGAAAAATTTTGACTTAATCTGAGATAATATCTGAATTGCAGAAGAAAGCCTAGAAACTTTTAAAAGAGCAAAAAGTAAAGATTATTCAACTTCATCAGAAGATGGAGAATTAGTTACAATTTGCTTGAATGAAATTCCGAAGAATTTAAATTTTAACTTGATATATGCGAACGACCAGTAACTACAACTGTGTCTATATTGCCACTCAGAATATTCTGACTATAAGTAAATGCACAATTTTTTTCGTTTTTTCTTAACATAACTACTGAGATGTTTATGAATTTGAACTTTTTTTCTTCTGCTAATTTTTCTTGCATCATCATTCCTTTTTTATTACCTTATTGTAATGTTGAAATTGTAATATTGAAAAGGGTTAAATAGCATTTTGGTAAAAATTTTGAAGTTTCCCACTTTGCCCAAACATTTTTCAACAAGTCCGAAATTGATTGATGAATTTTGAAAAATCGTTCAAAAATCAATCAAAACGCATATAAATTGTATTCTGTTAATGCAAAAAGTTAGATCGTGAACCAGTCTATGAAATATACCCTTCAAAAGAATTTTATAAACTATTCAAATGTACTTTTTGGAAGAAAATCAAAACATGTTCCACTTTACCCCAGGCGAATTGTAATTGAAAAAATAAAACATTTGTATTTTATTTACCATGATCATGATTGGGAAGTGATTACTACACGCTGCAAAAAAAAGGGCTCTCCCAAACATAATTTTGCAGGCCTTACCATGTATGTTTGGAATTTTATGTAAACATAATATATAATTGACTGATAAATCATTAGTAAACAGGGTTGTCTTGAGACTTGAACAGTGTTGTAATGAGCTCTGATTTACATTATGATATCACGGAAACATTTTGATGTTGCCCCTTAAAATGGTGTATGCTCTAATGGAAACATAATAATTACTACATCCAAACAAAATAAATATTTCAATCGAAACATAAATATGTTCAGATTAAAACATGATTTTGAACGATCTGAATATAAATATGTTTCATATTTTCATATCATATGTTTCATATCAGTTGTTTCAGTACCAAAAGTGATATGTTTGCATAGAAACATATTTAAATATTTTTGGAAAGAAATCCTGAAAATAAAACAAAAATAAAATGTTGTTTTTTTTTATTTATTTTTATTAAAAATCTTTAAACATGCACAGTGGAAAATTATAATAATAGAATTCATTTACACATTTTTAAATGCATATATAAATAATTGGTTTAAAACAGTTAAAGTTGGTTTCAGTACAGCACATAGCGTAGGCAAGGAATTCACGGAGGCTTTTGCAAAAAACATGCCAAATTCTGTTTGTAAATCGAAACACTGATTTTTATTTGTGGTTTTTTCACATTAGTTTCTGAAATTATATACTGCACTATATTATACTCTGTTACTATTTGTAACACAATTTATATATTTATTTAATTTACAAATAACAAAATTATTAACGACGCGAACACGTTTTCTCACCGAACAACAAAAGACACGTACGCAGAAAATGCCGATCAACGAGTGTCAACTTTATATACAAGAATTCATTTTTTGTTTCTTTTCGAACATCAGTATGTTTAAAATGACCCTATACATACTTCAAACGACGACAAAAGAGACGTAGGTAGAAAATTCTGCTCAACGAGTGCCAACTTTGTATACAAGAAGAATGTTGGAAGAATACATTTATTTCAACCAATTCCTTTTTTGTTTGTTTTTAAACATCAATATGTTCAAATGATGGCAAAAGATGACGTAGTTAGAAAATTCTGCACAACGTTGCAGTCGATAAATTATCGAATTAAGACGAGCGTGGCGAACATACGTTGTATTTAGATTTGATTAGCATTTTCTGTGTTTCGGAACATAGTTTTAACCAAGTAAATTGCCAAGAAACAGTTTATTCAAATACAATTAAAATTTTATGTTGGTAATGTAACATATTTATGGTAAATTTGACAGATTCTGCTGGACAATATAATAATGTTTACACGTGAACAAAAATAAATTCAATTTCGATTATAATTTAATTACACTTCATTTCTAATACATGTATGGTAATTTCGTATTACTTTTTAATTACATTCAAACATATTCAAACAAATCTTTTCTATCCGTGTAGTCGTATTCTGATCTGGCACTGATGTGAAATATGGTATAAGTCATTAAATTAAATCTGAATCGGTCATAAATAAGAAAATTTGTAAATAATATGAATACTAGAAGATATTAAAAGTAATGAGAAATTACCAATATTCTATAAAATATATAAAAAATTTTAGTTTCTAAAAATAAAGTTAGGACAAAGTATTTTCTACATTGACGCCGTATTTATTTCAAGTGTATCTCATAAATCTCGTAAAGTTTTAAAGTGCACAAATGTTTGAAATTTATGCTGTGTTCATGATGGGTGCAAGTTGACTGATATAAATACATACTGTGTACAATAAAAAAATAATTCGAACATGACAGGAAGTCAGTGCTTAAGAATGCCATCACTAAAGTGAGTTTCAATGTCAAATGCTGGTGGCAGTAAACAAAAAACAAAAAAACTGCAAGTTTTAAAAACTTTATTTAAAATTAAAGCACCTACGATTTCCTCTAATAAAATTTTTAAAATCAGTTTTCATTTAGGCGGCATATTCAAATTTCATATTAAATTCTTTTAAGTGGGTGTGCAAGATTTGGCATTTTGATAAATAAAATAAATTTTAATTAAAATAAAAATGTTCAACGCATAAACTACAATTTAATTTAAACAATTAAGCAACTTTTTCGATTCATTTAGAATAACAGCTACTAATGAAGATAATATTCTCAGCTATAATATATATTTGAATGCCAAATATTAGGAAATTAAACTCATTATACATTCACATTTTATTTAATGAAAACTTAAATAAAACAACAACAAAAAAAGGGCTGCTCTTTATCGTCGTCCTCATTATGATCAACGCCAAACATAAATATAACGAAAAATGTTTGGCCTCAATTCAAAACGTTGCAGCCAACCAACCAACTAACATAAAAGTGTGCCGGCCGGCTACACCACGACACCAGACAAAACCCCATGGAAATCAGCATAATTTATGACATTTTTACAATAGATTTTTAGCATGTTTTGATAAACGTGCCACCGTATTGTGGAAATGTGCGCCCACAATCGTCTTTTATTGAATTCTTTTGTTTTCGGGTGTTACGAAAAAAAAAAAAATCCCATAAACTATCTAAAAATAATGTGTTAAATAGAATGTAAAAAAAGTGCAGCCATTGGAAAAGTTATCAGTTTGTAAATAATGCGATTCAACTCGATATCTTTGCATTAGTTATTTTTGTTTTCGATAATTTTTATTTATTTAACTGAAGTAGTTACTGATAAGTTCGGCGGTGCATTGACAGACTTTAGTTTGTAGATTTGTTTGTGGAAAGTAATTTGCGTTGATTAATTGAAAAACGTGATGGTGTTAATTAGTGTTTCATTAATTGGCTGATAAACAATTAGGTACGTGTTCGAAATTCTACTATTTTTGAAAATATTTCTACAAAAAACATATTTTATTATCAAATATTTGTGTGTAAACTATTTCAATTATTCTACAAACATGATACGAAATGAAATGGTTTTTTGCAAGAATTTGTGTATATAATAACTATAATTTTGTTTGCATAATGATTCAAACATAAATTTTGTAAATATGCATATTATATTAATACATTATATTAATAAAAAGTAGAACGTTTTAAAGTTATAAATGGGGGGCAGGCTAAAATGCGTCAATCAAAGAAATTCATTGGGTCCAAGTCATAGGAAGATTTAAAGAATACATTAAGCTATCGAAAAAAAACCTGAGAATTCTAACAGGACTTCTTACAGGTCATTGTCGGCTTGCTAAACATCTAACTAGGATGGGTATACAAACTGACAGTACATGTAGATTCTGTCTAGAAGACGATGAAGATCCAGAACACATTTTAGAAACGTGTCCAGCGCTAATGCGTACAAGAATGCAAATACTTGGGAATCGACAACCAAGTCCAAACGATATTAGAAAGATGAACCCTAACCATATAATCAGGTTTTTAACTGTGATAGGCTTGACGGACATCTTATAGAACTATTTAAAACCAGAACCCCCTATAAATAGTATAGGGAGATGCCACAGCTGAGAATGGCTTCAGTCATGGTATCAAGCGGGACACAATAGATCTATTCAGGTCGCAGTGCATCACCCCGAAGCAATAATAATAATAAAAGTTATAAATTATATCTTTCCGAAATTGCATTTTTTAATAAATACAAAAACATAAACTCTTTCTGAAATTTAATAAGAAGCAAAATTATGTTTGCGACGAGCCACTACTTTTCACAGTGTAATAGGTTAGATTATACCAGGAATAATAAACGATATTTAATGGGAAAACAAAAATCTTTAAATCAATTAATAAATTGTAGACAAATTGTTAGTTGACACAAAACACAATCAACAATATAATGTATTTACAAAAAAATAATGATAAGTCTTATACACAGTACCAAAATTTTCGAAAGACTAAAATTTTCGAAAGCACTATCGACTTATATTTTGTATACGATAGTGCTGAATCTGCCTATTAATTAATGATTCTGTGCACCTTTTAAACGAATGCAATGGATCGTTATCGAATTTCGATATATGTTGTATGAATATTTTTTCATAAAACATTATTTAATTCGTTTTCTCAAATTCTCTTTTTTTTCAAATAAATTCAAGTCATTTGATTGGACTTGTGCAAATAGAATTTGTTTTCAAAATTGTGTTTATTAAATAATCCAAGTTGAAAACCTTTTGGAGAGAATGATTAATACAAAAACAATGAAGTTAAGATGGAAATCTGGACATGTTCGGTAAATCAAATATTGCTTAAATTGTGCAAACCAATTCTAATAAAAAATATCATTATTTTTTGGTCGGAAAGTATTTTTTTTATTAGAAATTATGTAACATATTTCAAACTAACGATCAAGATTACTAACATTCTTGTACATGTTCTACACTTTGAGATATAACTCAAGTAACACATTAGCTATATAATATTGATGCTTAAGAGTTGTTGAGGAGCTAATCTAATTTATAATAAACGCAAAAGCTGCACAAGCAACTCTCAAACCTCTGTCAAACCCTTATACAATTTATAATAAACGAAAAAGCTGCACAAGCAACTCTCAAACCTCTGTCAAACCCTTAAACAAACTTTTTGATATAACTACAGCTAGTTGCAGCTGTACAATAGAATTAAACAAGTTTTATTGTAGCAGTATAATTTCTTTAAAAGCTATTAATTAATGCTAGCTTTATAATAGTTGCAATTTGAACTAAAAGTGTTATAGTAAAGCTATCTGTAAGAAAAGCCTTTGTGAGAGCTTTATCAAGCCTTTTTATACAGCCAATGGTTACTTAGAAATACTGTTTTAACATAATTTCTGTATATTTTGTTATAAATTGTATAAGAATTCTTTATGATATATAATTAAAAAAACATCAAATTATAGCGAAATTTGAAAATTTTTGGCGTTTTATTTTAAAAAAAAAGTTCAAATTTTAAAATTATAATTAACAAATTACTCAATGTAGCACATTCTGAATCAAAACATTTTATGCCAATTAAACATATCTCTAAGCTGTCCGTCAAAGGCATTATTCGCGACTTAAATGAGTCATTTTCAAAGATTTCACTGCTGCAATTTTTCTCACGAATCTAAAATTTGCAATAAATCAATGGTGACAAGAACTGATGTCCACAGCGTAATAAAAGCGAACGTAAAACGATTTAGCCCACATTCCACATGGAAAACTTGTCCACTGAAATAATAAAGAATAAAAAAAATAAATAAAATAAAACATTTACAATGAAAATATGATTCGATGCGAATATATTTAAGTGCTTCACATACCGAAAAGAGGTTGTTTTTGTAGTTAGAAAAATGCAAAGTCTAAATAAAGATATTCGTAGCCGCGGTAGCTCAGTGGTTAGTGCGTTGGACTGCGAGCCGAAAGGTCCCCGGTTCAAGCCTGGACTGGGTGGGGCTAACAGCATCTTTTCATAGAAACATTTTTCTATACCGCGCTACCTCTCGGCAGTAAATGGCAAACCTACGAGAGTAAAACATTGCCTATGAAAAGCTCTCACCCGCCGTTCGGATTCGGCAATAAACTGTAGGTCCCACCACTTTGAGTACAAATATAACTCGCACAGCTTAAAATGGTGAGAGAGCTCGGCCTAAGTTCTTATAGAACTGTAGTGCCAAACTATTATTATAAATAAAGATATTATTTATACTTCAAACTACGCAGAAAAAAATAATCTACGTAAATATTGCAACCGATATTAATTGCATTTATTAATCAATCCAGCAATGAAATTCACTAATTTAATGAAAACTTTTAAATCAGCAACTACGTTTGCTAAAATGATATTTGTACGTCAATGCAGCAAATTAATTAGTCGGCGCAGTTTTAGCAAATATAATTGCTGAAATTATTTGCTACATTGACGTACATATATTCATATTAGCGAACTCAATTGCTTAATAACAAAGAATAGCAAATGTTTACATTAGTGAATTTCATTGCTGGATTGATTAATGAATGCAATTAATATCGGTTGCAATATTTACGTTATATTTACGTCGATTATTTTTTTTGTGTGTATAAAAACTACTTTTAACAAATAAAATATGTCTATGTACTATAAAAATTAAATATAGTATTAAACCATATTTTGAAAATGTTCAACTGTTCTCTTAAAAAAATACTACAACAATACAAAAAAACTATGCCAAGCAACCATTTCCATTCGAAGTGCTCCACAAAAAACACTTGCATGTGTTGCATGATATGTCGAAAGGCCGTTGGTGCAGCTGGTTTTGTGGTCTCTGGATCTGTTTTCTGTTTTCACATGTAGAGCAACCAACCTCAAGTCTACAATCAACCAAACCAACTATTTATCTAACTAACTATGGATCGATCGATCTTTGTTATTTCAGTTTTGCAACATTGCAGATGTCTCGGAAGAGATCTTGTTTGTTGGAGGTACCGACATAGTTGAACGTTTGAAAAATGTTTCAGAAAAGTGTTTTGTTAAAAAAAAACAAAATAGCAATCAAGGTGTAACTAGTTGACGATCTGTGTCCATCAGTTTAATTTACAAAGTGTCAGACAGACTACAGTTCGTGATAATAAATTGTATCGGTTGATTTTTGGAGGAGGAGGAGAAGGAGGAGGAGTATAAAGCACTTGACACCAATTTCACCGATAAAATGCAGCGGTTATGGTTGACAGTAAAACGTTGTGATTGTCTACATCATTATTTATACATCAATAACAGTTGATATTTAGGGTAATCAAATTTTGTTTGTAAATGAAAAAATGTAGAAATTATTATTTATGATACAAGTGACCCTACACAGAAAAAATAATCGACGTAAATTAGTGAATTTCATTATTGGATTGATTAATGAATGCAATTAATGTCAGTTGCTATATTTACGTCGATCTGTGTAGTCGGGGGAAGAAGACTTATAAAGGGGTTTTCAATAAGGGCGCTACAAAAGTGTTTTTTAAAGGGTTTTTCAATAGGGACGCTACAAAAGTAGAGCGACAGGGACAGCAAACGCCGCTCTTTTGACATTTCTCTTCAGTAAGGTTTGCCATTTCATGATGGAAAGATATACGAGTCAACAACGAGTCGAAATTATTAAAATTTACTATCGAAATTCGAATTCGTAGATCTTTCCATCATGAAATGGCAAACCTTACTGAAGAGAAATGTCAAAAGAGCGGCAAGAAATATGGCATCGATTGTTGTCCCTGTCGCTCTACTTTTGTAGCGTCCCTGTTGAAAAACCCTTTAGCAGGGAAGAAATGTTTTGGTGGAATATTTCCGGGTATAATCTCGGGGAAGTATCGTCTAGGGAAACTATTACTTGGGAGAATAATTGTCTCTGTTAAAATTGTTTGGGAAATAATTAAACAAGAATGAATTGTCCGAGAAAAAGTGTAAAAATCAATTCTCCGGGAATGAACCAACTAACCAACTAACTTCATTCGGTTAAATCGAATTGTCTACAAATTTGTTTGTGGAACTGACATATTTGCCTTATACTTGAAACATTAGTCTTTTTCATACTCCTAATGGCTTTAAATCCGTACTAAATTGTTCTAAAAAAAATCGAAATTGGTTGCAGTACAAACTACAACTCTTTTAGTATTGACAATAACTTAGCGACTAAGCGGTCAAGAGATCCAAATATGTTGGTTGGGCAAAGAGTTGGTTGGCGCAACAAATCTCTATTCTGTGTGTAGAATTAAAAGCCTCGAAGAATTGAATACCTACTTCAATTATGAACGGTTGAGAGAACCAAATATGTTGGTTGGGCAAAGAGTTGGTTGGCGCAACAAATCTCTATTCTGTGTGTAGAATTAAAAGTCTCGAAGAATTGAATACCTACTACAATTATGAACTGAACTGAAAAAACACAACAATTGGTTGCAGTACAAACTACAACTCTTTTAGTATTGACAATAACTTAGCGACTAAGCGGTCGAGAGAACGAAATATGTTGGTTGGGCAAAGAGTTGGTTGGCGCAACAAATCTCAAATTCTGTGTGTAGAATTAAAAGCCACTTCAAATATTGTTTTTTTTTCATACTCCTAATGGTTTTAAATCTGTACTAAATTGTTCTAAAACAGTTCGAAATAGGTTGCAGTACAAACTACAACTCTTTCAGTGTTGACAATAACTAAGCAACTTAGCGGTTAATAGAACCAAATAAGTTGGTTGCTATATTTACGTCGATCTGTGTAGTCGGGGGAAGAAGGCTTATGGCAGGGAAGAAATGTTTTGGTGGAATATTTCCGGGTAAGAATTATTTTCGGGAAATAATTAAACAGGAAATGAATTGTCCGAGAAAAAAGTGTAAAAGTCAATCGTCCGGGAATGAACCAACTAACCAACTAACATCATTCGATTGAATTGTCTACAAATTTGTTTGTGGAACTGACATATTAGCCTTATACTTGAAACATTAGTATTTTTCGTACTCCTAATGGCTTAAAATCTGTACTAAATTGTTCTAAAAAAAATCGAATTTGGTTGCAGTACAAACTACAACTCTTTTAGTGTTGACAATAACTTAGCGAGTAAGCGGTCGAGAGAACCAAATATGTTGGTTGGGCAAAGAGTTGGTTGGCGCAACAAATCTCTATTCTGTGTGTAGAATTAAAAGCCTCGAAGAATTGAATACCTACTTCAATTATGAACGGTTGAGAGAACCAAATAAGTTGGTTGGGCAAAGCGTTGGTTGGCCCAACAAATCTCTATTCTGTGTGTAGAATTAAAAGCCTCGAAGAATTGAATACCTACTACAATCATGAACTGAACTAAAAAAACACAACAATTGGTTGCAGTACAAACTAAAACTCTTTTAGTATTGACAATAACTTAGCGACTAAGCGGTCGAGAGAACGAAATATGTTGGTTGGGCAAAGAGTTGGTTGGCCCAACAAATCTCAAATTCTGTGTGTAGAATTAAAAGCCACTTGAAATATTAGTTTTTTCATACTCCTAATGGTTTTAAATCTGTACTAAATTGTTCTAAAACAATTCGAAATTGGTTGCTACAACTCTTTCAGTGTTGACAATAACTAAGCAACTTAGCGGTTAATAGAACCAATAAGTTGGTTGGGCAAAGAGTTGGTTGGCGCAACAAATCTCTATTCTGTGTAGAATTAAAGCCTCGAAGAATTGAATACCTACTACAATTATCAACTGAACTAAAATTCCTAAACAATACCGCTTCAAATGTCCAAATAACATTTATGTGTTACAATTGATTTGAATTGTGGATATGCAATAAATTGACCTTAAAAACAACACCTGGTTGTAAATCAGATTTCGACCAAGTGTTCCAAATGATTCATAGCAGATTTCGGTTAATTTGAGTGTTATGAGAAATGCATAAATTTCAAGCAATTTGAAGCCTGAGAAATTGCACAGCCGTAATTTGTATTTTGCATTTGAATAAAGCCCCCAAGTAGCTGAACTATTATAATTATTATTGGCAAACTATAACAGCGCCTATCAGCAATCTTGGAAGTTGGAAATATAGTCAGAAGTTGAAGTGAAGAAAAAAAACAATATTTGAACAGTTGCGAATTTTCAAATGCAAATTAGCGGCAACTCAACAGCCAGACAGCAACTGTTATGCAACAAGCACTTTGTAACCAATACGTTTTGATCTTTTTTTAATGCTTTTTCCTAAATGCAACATAAATTTTAGTGCTGCTGATGAGTATTGCTTTAATACTTTGCTGCCTAATACTTTGGTAGCATTGCTGCCTATGGCAACTTGCAGCAACACTTGAAGCAACTTTTGCTGCGGCGGCAAACGTGATTTGCTTTTTTTTCCTACATTTTACCTTTAAGATGACCTAAATTTGCATCGCAGCAGCTCGTAGCTACCGGCGGCAAGCGGTTCACAATAAAAAAAGTGTGGTAGGCTAATTCTAAACGTCTTCTCAAAGACACAAAAATGCTGTTCTTGATTATAGCAGCAGCGATAGAAAAAAGTGGGGGAAAAAATAATAAAAAGAAAAAATAGAGCCAAAAGCCTCCGTTGCTAGCGCTCTTAGTATTTATGTATATTGTATTTATAATTTATTTATAAAATATTAAATTAATAAATAAATAAAAAGCAGGACCATTTTTATAGTAGGTGTAATGAAGATAATATATACAGGAAATCATTTTTTTTATCATGAGGTTGTAGAGAGAAATTGTTAGTTTTAACAAATAATTGTCACTCGGTTAAAACGAAATTTCAGCGAATTGGTTGTTGGAACTGCTATTCGGTTGGCACTTTAAATTATATCATATAGACACTCCAATATGTTCTAAAACTCTGCTAAATCGCTTGTTGTTCAAACTATAACTCTTTGAATGTTGGCTATAAGAACCGACTTTACAAAACCGAATATATTTTTTGGGCAATGAGTTGGTTGGTGCAACAGATTTGTATTCTGTGTGTAAGCATTATGGAAGTTATAGGTGGCTATATGATATTTCCGTATCATCAAAATTAGCAAGCATTTTCTATAATACATATACTTTTCCATACCGGTCACGCCTTCTTCTTCTACTTCTAACTATAAAGAAAAATTAAAAAACGAATAAAAAAAAATAAAAACACCGTTCATTTATAAAGAAAAACACTGGGTCAACAAATGAAAAAATAAACGACTGCAAAGTGGCAACTTCACTTTTGCTATATGCCTCATTCCCATACCATCCACTACATTGATAAATGTTCCGTATCTTTGTGCTGAAACTGAGCCCAACCCACACTTTCCAAATCACTCGACTGTGAATGAGTGGAAGTGAACTGCATGGCGCTGATGAAGATGAAGAGTTTTTTTTTTTTTTTTTTTTTTTTTTTTTTTTTTGGTTTATTTGTTAAGAAGGCGTCATTGAGTTGTGTGGAGGCGCACGCGGTACGACTGAAGTGCGCAGGCGATAACGGAAGAGTTTTCTTAATAGAATTGTTAACTGTTTTGTGGGTTTGCAATTTCTTTTGTGGTTTCTTTTTACTTGGTCTGTTGTTATTTATTTATTTGTTTTTATTTTTCTTTTTTTTTATTTTTATATTTAGTTTTTGTTCATAGATTAGATATTAATCTCAGATTTGTTAACATTATTATTTGTTGGACAGTTTTGTTAGAAATTATAAATTTTGGACTAATGTATTAGATTTTTAATACAAAATAAACGTACACACAAAAAAATAATTGCTTGACGTGCAGTTGTTTCAACGAATATTCATTTGCATCTACCAAATTTAGTCAGTTTCAACTGAAATTCATTTGTGGTAAACAATAGTATGAAGCGTAACCAACTCTTAGTTGAAGCAACTGCAACATTGATTGGGGAAACAAACTTTTTATCCATTTTCAATTTTTTTGTTTCCATTGCCACGGCAACTAAATTCAAAATGAGACCTAACCAATATTTAGTTGACTTAACAGATAGCTATATAACATTAAGTTGTAGCAACCAATATTTATTTGATTCAACTGTGAAATCAGTTGTCTTGTATAATAGCGATGACAAAGCAGGACTACACCAGTCGCGCAAGCTTTACATTTTTCACTCGTTTTGTTTTGCGGACAGCGCGTGCCACGTCTTAGTCTTAAACAATATTTGGAATTGTTTTAAGGCGATTTCAGATTTTTTCACTATTTTTTTGTTTTGTGCTGCGGACAGTGCGTGCCACGTCTTACACAAAATTTGGAATTGTTTTAAGGCTTGTTCGTTTTTACTGTTCGGTTTTTTCATGCTCAAATATACTTTCTTCAACTATTCTACAGAGTACTTCCTATTGTGTTTCTATAAGTTGTATTTATAAATGAAGCCCTAGCGCTCCAACGTGTTGCAAACACGAAGTCAGCAGCACAACGAATCGTCGGCAATATTCGATATCGGGAACGCTGTTGTGACGCTGACTGCGTGTTTGCAACACGTTGGAGCGCTGGGTAAAATGGCCGATTTCTTATAATTAAATTGGCTACCACAACTAAACAAATTGGTTGTGTCAATTGTATTCATTAATTGTGTGAACTGATACGCGGTGTTGCAACAACTGAATCAGTCGAATGTTGACAGAACTTAATAAATCGGTTGGCAAAAAAAGACGGTTGCCCCAATTGATTCGTTCTTTGGGTGTATTTCAATCTAGTTCAGCCCGTAAAAGTATTGTGAAACGAATTTAAAAATAGTTTCGTTTTTAAATATCGAAAGCGAATTGGCCCATAAATATTAAATCTTTCATGAGGTATAAAATATTATTTATATTTATTCATTATAGCTTTTGGGCTGAAAATTTAAAATCATTATCACTCCTTGTTCTAATTTGTTTAAATCCATTTATTTTTTAAAATGTAACCAATAAAATTATAGGAAAGTCATTTAAACTGACGATTTGTTTTTGTTATGGTGTTTTCAAACGTCATCAGCAGACAATTTGTCAAATTAAAGTACACTTTTTCGATAATTCTTCTAGTTATGGATGAATTCCTCAAGTTTATGGATGAATTCATCAAATTAATGAAAGAATTCTTTAACTTGATGAATTAATTCATTGAATTGATGTATGAATTTTTCAACTTGTTAAATTAATTCATCGAATGGATGGAAGAATTCATAAAATGAATTATATTTTATAAGCATTAATAATATGAATTGTTCTGCAATATACATATAGCATGACTGATGGTATAAAGAAAAAAATTCTCAATTCATAGAATTGATGAAAGATTTCATAAAATGAATTCTTTAAATTGATGAATTATGTTTTGTAGACATTAAAAATATTAATTTTTCTTCAATATATAGCTTGAATGATGGTATAAAGAACAATTGATGTTCGATACAATTGATGTTACATTTTCAATCATTATTAAAACATAATTAAACCGATGATTTGTTTTTGTTATGTTGATATTAAACATCAGCAGCAGCTTTGCTGAGCATTTATGAAATTTAAGAATACTTTTTCGATACTTCATGATATTATGAATGAATTCGTCAAATTAATGAAAGAATTCATCAAATTTATGAATGAATTCTTCAACTTGTTAGATTATTTCATCAAATTAATTCTTCAAATTGATGAATTAATTCATCGAATTGATGGATTAATTCATAAAATTCATGTATGAATTCATTAAATTGATGAATTTTTAAATATGTCTTATAAATTTTGACTAATTTAAGTTAATGAATTATATAACATGTTTTATTTACTAGATATTTGAGAAAATATATATATTTTCTTCAGTACTATAAAATATATGGACCATTCCACACCAAATCGACCAAAAAAAGTCAAATTTGAGATTTTACTTTTCGATTTTAATGAAATTTTGGCAACTGATAAAGGGTTTTTTTTATTTTTTTAATTTTTTCCGACCACTACTTCCAGAGATACAGTTGCTCAAAGTTGAAAAAATGGGCCAAAAATCATTTTTGTATGGTTGTTCATATTTAAATATCTCTTGAACTAGAAATGCTAGAAATTTCATTAATGGCTCGTTTTAAAGCTAATAGAAAAAGCTTTTAGAAAAATTAAGTTGAAACTTTTAAACGTTAACATGTGGCCCGTGGTCATTATCTTTGCACTTCAAAATTGTGATCCTTAAAAAGGACCTTTTTTAAAATTCTGAAAAAAATCCTAAATTTTCGTCAATTTATTGTAAATGTTCATGCAAAATTTCAAGATGGTATTTTGATAGCATCATATTTTAAAAAATAATTTTCTAAATTTTTCAATATTTTTTGTGTTGAAAAATAAAAATATTTTTTTCAAAAGTAAAATTTGCAATACTTTTTCAATGTATTTGTAACTCTAATTTCGAAAATGGTGTCAGTTTCATCAAATTGTCTCTAGTTTTTGAGATATATATCATTTTTTAAAAATCGTAAAAATTATATCCCAAAATCAGTATCTCAAAAACTAGATTTAATATGATAAAACTGACGCCATTTTAGAAATCAAAGTTACATATATATTCAGGAATTATTACAACTTTTATTGTAGAAAAAAAAAATTTTTTTTCTATACAAAATATAAATAAAAATTTAGAAATTTATATTTTAAAATATGATGCCATCAAAATACCATCTTGAAATTTTGCATGATCATTTATAATAAATTGACGAAAACTTACGATTTTTTTCAGAATTTGAAAAAGGGTCCGTTTTAAGGACATCAATTTCGAAGTGCAAGGATAATGATCAAGGGCCACATGTTCATGTTTAGTAATTACAACTTAATTTTTCTGAAAACTTGTTCTATTAGCTTTAAAACGAGCCGTCAATGAAATTTCTAGCATTTCTAGTTCAAGAGATATTTAAATATTAACAACCATACAAAAATGATTTTTGGCCCTTTTCTCCAACTTTGAGCCACTGTATCTCTGGAAGTAGTGGTCGGAAAAAATAAAAAAAAAAATTGGTTAGTGCATGTCTCGATACCCTTTATCAGTTCCCAAAATTTCATTGAAATCGAAGAAGGTGAGTTCCAACCGTTGGTCGATTTGGTGTGGAATGGCTTCATTAACATGGAGTTAAAGATCTAATTAAAACAAAAAGTACGTTTCATTTGAATGTAAAAGTACTCACAAACAATCGCATAAATATCTTATGTAACTTTGTGGAAAAATTATGCTATGCCAGCTGCTCTGAGTTCATATAAATCTTTGGGTTCATTGTGACTCTTGTCAGATTTGTGATAATTTTTTTGCGACTTTGCCAAAAGTTTGCTACTCTTGCAGCAGTACATTGAAAACATTTCTTATATGTATTGAAATGACTTAAAGGAAGCAGAAATGATTTCAATAATTTCGTTATGTAGATTAAGATTGATGGATGGATAGATATGCCATGTCTTCCGAATATTATGGCAATGTTTGCTGCGCTTACAACGGCAGTCACAAATTTATCGAACATTATTAAATTAAATTAGCTTCATTTATAGGCATATCATCATTTGTAGCAGCGTTTGGGGTTTATTATTTTTTTTTTTTCATTTTCCTCTTTTATTCAAATAACAATGCATGGGAACAGTGAGTGCTTTTCTTTGGTACGAGGCATTATTAGTATTGTTAGCCTCTGGGTGAAAGTTAATTGAGTGAGCGAGCACACTGAGTAGAGATGAATTATGATTTACATTGTTGCGCAACGACTCAATAGACGGACGTCGCGTCTCACTTGTGTCTGGGAAACATGTACCTACCACTTAATTGAATTGTAATAATAAAATAAGTCTCTTCTTTATTTTTTTTTTTTGTATAATTACTTAATTTGTTTTCTTTGTCTTTTGCAGATCATGGCCTAACATTCACTACAAACGCAAATAATTCACATACTGCACCAACTCCCTCCAGACTGAGCACCGTGCAACTGCAACCCACAAAATGTCCTCTTCAATATGCCCGCACTTTACACAGAACGCCTGGAAAAAGGACCTTTGCTCGAACTGTTTCAAATCAAAGGACGAACATCGAGCGGCCGCCGCCGCACATGCAGCTTCCGGTCGTTCGTTTCCCTTCGGCTCCAGCAAAAAACACGCAACGAGTTTGGTCTCCAAAACAGAGACGGATAACAATAAAAAGACTGACTATCCGAATAAAAATAAACCGCCCGGCAAGAGCATAATTAAGAAGAGGACACAGTCTCAAAAGTCCAGTGCAAAGAGCAAGGCGCATAAAGTCTCGTTCCCGAAAAATCTATCCGAAGTTATTGGCTATGGCGGTGAGTGGTCCGATAATGACTACTCCGACGACGATGATGATGATCATGATTTTATGAATTTGGCCAATGAGCGCGATGATATGGCGCCATCCAGCACCGATGATGAGGAAACATTAGAGTTAAAGCGCATTACACGCGCGAACACAGACTTCAACATGAACAATGGCAACCTATTGGGTGATCCGCAGGAGAATATAAAGAAATCGTTTGCGGCGCTTAAACTGGGCGCACCACAAGTGGACAAGGAGGGTAATAAGCAGACTTTAAAAATTAGCGTCGTGCCATTTGGCGCAACTGCTGCAGCAGCGCCTACCAGCGGAGAAAGCACAAAACAAGTTACGTCTGCAACGATGAAAGCTAAATTTACCACAAAAGCCGAAACAGATACGTCTTCGACAAAAGTGGAAACTGCGTCCAGCAAAGCTCAATCTACAAAAACAATCCTGACAAATACTACGACTTCTACTGTAGTTACCAAGTCAATAACGTCCAGCATGGCTACCGCTTCCACTGCAGTAAAACATGATACGTCTAATGGCAGCGATGATGATGGCAAGAGTAGCCCTCCCATTGAGCGTGCCATGGAAAAATCCCTGCTGGACGAAATCTCCGAGACACTGGAACAGCAGCAGAATGAGTCTAAGAAACTAACAGCCGAAAAAGAAGCCGCCTCAAATGCACCTACCGCCTCTAAAATCAAATTTGAAATCACAAGTCTTACCGAGACGTTGGAGAACAAGCCATTTCTCGACCTTAAGAAACCGATTGCACGAAATCCACCCATTACCAAGGACCACGCAAAACCCAAAATAAGTGTCTTCAACAAATACTCGGACTCGGACAGCAATTGTTCCGACAACGAAAATGGCGTATCGGCCTACTACGATGTCGTAGAGACGCAGCTGAGTTATGAGAATCTGCCCGATGGCAAATGTAATCCTGAGGAGAAGAAGCCAACGACCGCCACAGACGAACAGAGCGATGATCAATCGCTGTTCTCCAGTTCGCAGTATATCACAGAGATGTTGCTCTCATCGAAGACGCGCGCCGCTTCGTACAATTTGCACGAGGGCAACTTTATGACCAGCAAAATCACCTCCGACGGCCTTATAGTGACCAAGTGTTCGTCGGATGATGCTCTCGATTCCACCGGCAGCAGCTTCGATGGCAGCAGCGACGAGGAAACCTCGTACAATATGATACGCAGCGAATCCGACTCTGGAATTGGCATTAGCATTGGGAACGACTACAAAAACATCAGCATGATGGAGAAGGAGCGCGAACGACAGCGTATCGAGAAGAAGCTCAGCGCTAGCACCAACAACTCAGACTACGAGGATATACAGATCGGTGATCAGGCATCCTTAGCTTCGAAAGCGGCAGAAGCGAGAAGTGCAAATCTTACAAAGCCCACTTTCATTCTGGAGAAGAGTCGTGAACTGCATGGTGAACCGGATGGCAGCGCCGATCCGGATGGTAGTCTGGAGAATAAAACATCACCGCCATCGCCACAGTTACCAGCGTTGCCAAAATCACCGCCACCTACAAAAACAGTGGATGCGCGTCCCTCCTTTTTGCACGGTCTGCAGAAGCAACAATTGCCACCGATGCTGCTCAAGAAACCCGAACTGCCGGCTAAACCCATAGTCTCACCGGTAAACAGTCCAATGAAGACTTTCGCCGCTGCCAAACGTCAACCCACGCAAGTGGAGCAGCAAGTGATCAGTCAGCTACAGCTAGTGATGTCAAAATCTCATGAGAATCTGGCCGCTGACTCAGCGAAAGATGATGCGAAGCTGCTGAAAAAGGGCAGAGCACCAAATCCACCGCCAGAGCAGTCGAAGCTAAGCGCACCACCAACGCCCGAGCGCGATTACAATGTGAGCGTCGACTTTACAGCAACAGAGAAGCGCGAAGAAGTAGAAGAGGCTGTCAAGAAATCTGCAGCAGCAGTAGTAACGACAACAGTGGATAAGCAACAGTCAGATCAGCAACATGAGGAAGTGAACAAAGCGGAAGCTAATGTCGTCAACGTCGCAGTTGTTGAAAAAACTGTCGAAAAAACTGTTTCGAACAGCAAACAACTAACATCGTATACTAACAATACAGCCACCATACAGACACCAGCACCTCCAGCAACAACCAGCATTTCCGCTGCCAACATCTACACACGCAAAGTGCCAACAACATCGACGTTAAATAGCGGCAGCAACGCCTCCTCGCCGGTTATACGTGAAAAGGATAAACGCGAAAGGGCCACCATTAATCCCAAGTTCCGCAGCCTTAACACCTTCGTCTCACAGCGCAACAATGCCGCCAAGAATCTGCAACTACAGACATCAGCATCATCGCACAGTCTCAGTAAGCAGCAGCAACAAAAGCTGGCAATGACACCGGAACCAACGCCGCGCAACAATAGCAATAAAAACCTGTCCCTGTCCGAAGAATATCTGGCCGCAGCATCAACGAATGCCGGCACAACGTTCACTACATCATCCAGCATGGATTTGTCAATGTCCGACAAGAAACCAACATCGCCCACAAAAACCAAGTCCAAGTTCTCTATTAAGAAATTCTTGCGCATGGGCAGCGCTGGCAAAACAACAGATAATCTACACAAGAAAGATGGCGGTGGCAACAACATCTATTCGGAAATCTGCACCGGCGAGGAGTCGGGTGTGGTGGGCAAACCACGTCTTGTCATTATTCATCCGATCGATATTAATACCACGGCTGTGGAAGTCGTCAAGGATATAACCAAGACAAATGATGCTGTGGCCACACAAACAATCGCCGTGGTAACGGCTAAGCCACCAGCACCACCGCTACGTTCTACAGATGGACAACGACCGCATGAGCTTAATAAACCGGCTCGTCCTCCGCCGCCGAAGAGTGCTGAGTTGCGGCGCAAGCAGAAGATCAGCTTGAGCAGCACTAACGGTCTGGGAATACTGGGCACAGCAACGAATTCAGAGACCGCCAGTGGCGGAGGATCTATCAAAAGCAAGGCGGATAATGTTTATGCGAATTTAGGTAAGTAAAGATCGGAGTTGGATATAAATAGAATAAATAAGTAGAATTATATCGGAATAACACTAGAAAGTTATGTACCTAATAGAACAATTTGCAAAGAATGATCACATTAAAGACTTTAATTAGCTACTTATTTTATATGAAATGTTTTTCAATGCAAATACGTATAATTATAATGTAATTGAGAAAGGAAGTCATATAATTGCGACGGAAAGGAAATCCTAAAATTCTTCATGCGTTGGGAATCCCTTTTTCTTGTCACGCACATTTAATTTTATTTTTTCTTTTATGCCTTATTAACTGTTGGCAATGGGTGGCATGTTGCAACAATGTGCTGCAATTACTCAGAGCGAAGAGTTAACGACTTGCCATTTGTATGATCTCTCGGCCAAAAGGGGATTTCTTGTGTTTAGCCGGAAATTGTGGTTTACAAAAAGGTTATTTAAAGCTGATGGTTAAAGACGTATTTTCAATTGAGATGAATGGAGCATTGTGTCAGAACATATGGCAGTATCTATTATTACTATGACTTTGATGGAATAATCAAATTTATAATATTTGAAGTTATACTTTAAGTTTCTTATATAGCTGATTAATACTGAAATCAAAGAGTGTGTATATTGACAAGAGTTCTCAACTGAAAACATTAACGTTTGTTTTGACGACTCCACGCCAATGATCAGGTTTTTAACCGAATTCATATTGAATCGATAAATTTTCTTATAGTAATCGAAATATATCTAATTTAGACTTCTTTAATTGTGTGGGAAATGCAGGGAAGTAGAAAATATGGATGTATTCAACCCGACCTACTAATTGCTGGTTTAAAGAACATTTTTTTAGAACGATAGAATTAATAGAGCCTACGAGCCGAAGGGTCTCATGTTCAAAATTGGGCTGGGACTAACAACATCTCCGAGAGTAAACACTGCCCATTAAAAAGCTCACCCCGCCGTTCGGATCCGGCATTTAACTTTGAGAACAACTATAACATGCACATGTCAAATGGTGAGAGAGTGCGGCCTAAGTTCTTCAGGACAACACTACTCTACAAAAGGAAAACAAATTTTGCCAAGGATTTCCCATACATCAATTCTATATAATTCGCGGCTGCTGATTTTGACTACATACTCAGTTTTTTTTTCTATTACGTAACGTTTTTAAGAAAATTGCTCTCGAATTTTCAGGCCCTTTTTAGCTACTTTTTAGAATTAAAAAATATATACCCTTACACCTTGAGTTTTCTAAAAAACTGAAAACGCAACTTTTCTTCTAATTGTCAAGACTAATTACAATATATCGATAATTTATTATATATCGAATATTATTCCGATAGGTTTTTAAGATATTTAAACCAAAACGAAAAATATTGAGTTTTTTAGACTATTTTTGGACGATTTTTTGAGCATTGTGAGTCCAATGATAACTAAGAAAATAATATATGGTTATGCGGAGTATATTTCAGACTAATTATGAAAATTACTAACTTTTCTGTATCAGTTCTAATTTTAAAAATATGCTGTATCAACCCAGTGTCCGTTAAAAACAGTTAAAATTTAAAATGCTTGTATATTTTACATACAAATTACTGAAAAATAACCCTTTTTAAACGAATTTTTCTCAAAAACACTACGTAATAAAACCAAACTTAGTATGCAATAAGATTGAGTATACTTTAAATATAAAGTAAAATTGTTGAAAATTGATTGTATAATATAAGGGAATATTTTAAAACGTGGATCAATTAGTTGGTAATGTAGATAGTTAGTTTGGACTAGAGATAGGCGCGTGCCTATTTTTGATGTAGCGAGCACGCACGGGAACGCCGATAGATGACTCTAACGAGCACGAACCCGACTACTAAATTTAAAGGCAGGCACAATAAAACACGGAATATAGAAAAATAATATTATAAACAGGGACTAAAACTCGTTAGAATATCGGTTCCGGTTCTTGTTTCAAGGATTTTTAAAATAGCGGTTCCGATTCCGGGTTAAACCAAAAAATTGTATGTGTACCGGAATTGGAACCGTTTCGATTTTTGGAAACGGAATCGGAACCGTTATTAAAAAATGTGTGGAACCGACACCGATATTCAAAAGTGTGTTTGTTCCTGGTGAAAATACCACGAAATTTTTACTTTCTGATGCTGGAAGTAAAATGTTTTTAAATTGGAGTAGAAACTAAAAAAAAATCTGTAATGGGCTCGAGATTACGAGATTATCGGGTGTGACACGAAAAAAGCACGGCACGCGCTCATTTCTAGTTTGGACTATGTTCTAGATAACCATACGTCATTTGTTTATCATTAAATCCTAATTGGTAAAAAAAATCTTTAAAACAATCCAAAATTTCCGAGTTTAGCTCGAAATATCTTAAAAACGTATTAGAATATTACCATTTATTAGTATATTAAAATTAGTGTGGACAATTTAAATAAAAATTGCATTCAATATTTTTTGTTAAACTATTTTTCCACAGAACTATATTTTTTATTCTAAGTAGTTGGTGCGAACGGCTTTAAAATACTACTGAGTATGCAGTAAAACTCAGCTCCAGCGAATTATATAGAATTGATGTATGGGAGGTCCATGACAAAAGTCGTCCGATACATTTGCCTAGTCTTTAGTCCCACTTAGTTTGTCTCAACCACTACAATTTCTCTAAAGCAAAACAGAGTTCTAGAATTTACATGGGCTATAGCAAAAAGGCAATGTTTATCCTCGTAGGTTTGCCATTGACTGCTGAGAGATAGCGTCGTATAGATAAAAGTTTTCTATGAAAAAGTCGCTGGGATTGAACCAGGTACCTTTCGGCTCGTAGTCCAACACAACAGCGACTTTTGGCATGTAGCCTGACGCACTATTCGAACTACCGATCTTAATAAGACTAACTCGTTTTAATTCTTGCCTTAAATTACGTGACGATATTACGTTCGCACCACTAAAACCTACATATGTAATCGAACAAGGTTTTACGAGATTTTTGAAATCTCGTTTTGATTTTCAAGATTTAAACAAAAATAATAATAAACAATTTCATCTAAGAATCTCATCTCGATTTTTTGAATTACTAGACGAGATCTTGTTCGTATCTCTATGAAATAAAATTTTTGACCTCGAAAATTTGTGAAAAAAAACGATTTTCGAGATAAGATCAAAGAAAATCTCGAATTTTATCTAATCATACGCTTAACTCTTAATATTTTGGCATTTTAAAAGGATAACCGTGAAAATTACATAAAATAAAATTTGCAATAATTGAAATTATTAATAAAATGCCGATGTTCTTTAACTTACAGCCCTATTCTAGTAAGCAATGACAATTGTTATCAATAACAATTGATACAAATGACAATTGATTCAGACATTTACGTCAATATACATAGAAAATAAAAATGACAGAATACGAAATTGTGACAATTGTGACAAAGCGCACTATTGTGACCGATTTTAATTTGTGACTCGTGCCAGAATAGGGCAGTTAGTGTGCTATTCGATTCATTTACGTATTTTATTTCATATTTAGAACATATCACTTTCCAAAGAAATCTTCCAAACATTAATCAACATGATAAATGATATTATTATTATAAAAAAAAGAATAACTACGTAAACCACAAAATACCATATATTCTCTTACGTTTGTAGGTAGCAACTTTCACATATCTTCAATTTAACTGACTGTAAAACGACCTTCAAACCACTCAAACATTCCAAGAACCCAATCATGGCTCACCCACTTACCCAGAATTGAAAACCGTAGGCATTGCGAAATTCTTTCTTTGGGTCAATTAAGGCAAGAATCTACAACACCCACCTCCCTCCCTCCCCCATTTACCACTACAGCAAGCATCTGTTGTGGTACGCATTTTAATCGAACTAACGGTTAATTGAGTGTGGAACAGTTAACGTGCCGGATTAACTGGGTTAAGTGCGCGTCGCTCGTCGTCGTTCGTTCAATAGTTGAACACACAAAAACTCAGCCAACTGCTGAAAACTCGGTGCAGCAATAACCACGAAAGAACCTGTACAACTTATCTGCAACTACTACAACAACAAGACCATGATCAACGATCTTCTTCTTCTTCTTGAATACCACCACAACAACATCAAATACAAGCGCAAGAATTTCGAATGGCATTTTAGTCATTGGCCGGACGGGAAAGAACTCGTTACACCTGCTACGCTGCTTGAGCACCAAGTGCGCCGCAGCGGTCAGAATCTAAATGAATCTCATCGTCGTCGTCTTCTTCTTCGCTTGTCCATGTTAAATGATTTTCTGGCAACATTGTACGTCTTGATTGTATCTGTTTTTGTTGTTTTGTATTTAAATAGGTCAAAATTACAATTAGTTTGGTTTCGTTTTTGGTCTTTTCTTCGTTATGCGTTGAGTGGTTGATGATTCTAAATAATGTTGTTAGTCTTGTCCGCACCGCGTGCTTCTTCATGCTAATTTCTATGACTGCTTTGCCAGAAATAACCTTGTGGTTAACATTTTGCGTGGTACATCTTCATTTACCATAAAATACCATATTTTCCGTTTATTTGCATTTCAGTTCTTTTGTTGGTTTTGTATAATTTGCAACACAATTTGTTCAAATGTTAAAAGTTTCAAATAATTGCAAATTTTTGTTTTGCCACCACTTATGGTATTTTAACAAAAGTTTAGAAGTATAGAATGTTAGTGAAATCTCTTATATTATACGCCGTTCAATCAACTGGTGAATAGACCTAAATTTCCGATAAAAGATAATTTAAAAAGTGTACCCCGGCAAATCAACAACAGGATTATATCGTGTTTGGGTTCATCATTTTGATATCAATAGGATTTGTTGTACCGATCCAAAATTTGAAAAACTGCCCACAAATAGAAATTTCGTCTATTTGAATTAAAATAGAGTTTAAAATTTTGAAATAAATGAAAAAATCATAGAAAGAAGAAAAATAGATGAGCAAGATGTAGAAAACAATAAAAAAAACAATACGTATTTATTTTGTGAATCTCCCATACATTTTTACATTACTTTATTTTTATTTTTAAATGTGAAGTTGGTTTCCATTTAATTTTTTTTTGTGGGAGAATTATATCCATTGTACTGTGATGAGCCATCTAAGAAGGTTATTTAGTAATAAAGAGTGAAGCTGATCTTCTCTCATCACGTCATGCTAAAGATAATAATAATAGTTTGGCCCTACAGTCCTGTGAAGAACTCTCCGAACTCGCCGAACTCTCTCATCATTTAAGCTGTGTGTGTGTTATATTTGTACTCGAAGTGATGGAACCTACAGTCTAATGCCGAATCCGAACGGCGAGGTGAGAGCTTTTCATAGGCAATGTTTACTCTCGTAGGTTTGAACCGGGGATCTTTCGGTTCGTAGTCCAACGAACCAGCGACTTTTTTCTCGTAGTCCAACGCACTAACCAAACAAGCCACCGACGTTTCGTGCCAAATATCAGCCTCCGAATTCTAGAGTAGGCTGGATGGAGAGTCACCGAGATAGCGCTCCGGTTTGGCCCTACAGTCCCGTGAAGAACTTAGGCCGAACTCTCTCATCATTTAAGCTGTGTGTGTGTTATATTTGTACTCAAAGTGATGGGACCTACAGTCTAATGCCGAAACCGAACGGCGAGGTGAGAGCTTTTCATAGGCAATGCTTATTCTCGTAGGTTTGAATCGGGGATCTGTCGGTTCGTAGTCCAAAGAACCAGCGACTTTTTGACTCGTAGTCCAACGCACTAACCAAACAAGCCACCGACGTTTCGTGCCAAATATCAGCCACCGAATTCTAGTGTAGGCTGGATGGAGAGTCACCGAGATAGCGCTCCGTGGTACCAATTTCTTCTTAGCAGGCAGAACATAAGGCGCTGTCGGCTCTCAAATGAGTTGAGTCTCTTTAGAAGCCCCGTCAGTGATCTGTACTCCTTTCTATTCCAGGAAAACAGGAAGTTGTCTGATCTCTTGTTTAGCTGCATTTAATCTCATTGTAGCATCTCTTCTAATGTGCAGAGTTGGCCCAAAAATTGATGTAGACTTTTCCCATTGATGCAGATTATCTAAGCACAGGTTCCTTTACAATCGGATTATCCTCAGATGCAACACGTGCTAGTTCGTCAGAAGTTCTATTATCCGAATATCCTTTATAATCCGGCATACAGATCACTTTCAGCGAGTTCTATTTACCAACACAATTGATACTTGATCTGCATTGACGTAGTATTTTGGATGAAATGATAAGGTTGTGGAAAGCCATAGGAACAGTTGGTTTTCTGTCGCTGCATTGCCATAAGTATAGTAAAAATTTCTGCCTGGAATACCAAGGCATAGTTAACAAAGGAATTTGTTTTTTTTTCTCCGCTTCCACAAATACGCCATCACCAGATGTTTGATCGATTTTAGAGTCGTCCGTAAATATTCGGTTAGACAGCTTAGCTGTCTCACAGTCAGGCGTAAACCAATCTTGTATATAAGGGTGGCAGATCAATACAAAATTTCGTCATGGCAATATTTCTGTCTAGTCATTGCCTCAGATTGTATCTCCAGTGATCGGTATGTCTAAGTAGTGCAATGTACAATGTCAAACATTTTTCAAGGAACATTAAATCTCAAGTTTTAATTTCCAACATCTTCTGATGAAGATGTCAATGTCAGAAATTTTTCAAAGAACATTAAATCACAAATTTTAATCTCCAGCAGCCTCTGATGAAGATATCAAGATGTGGTAGGCTTAAGATTGCATTGACGCTTGACAAGGTGTGGTGGGAAAGGTACCCGTAATAAATCCAGCACAGTGTCCTCTGAGTCTTAGCCAGACTAACTGTCACGCAATTTTCCGAAAGCCGATGCGTACGATATCAACTGTCTTATTAATCGCGTGTAAATCCATTAGGTTTTGTTCGGTGTTAGTCCCCATGTCTTTCCAAAAATTGATCTGTAATGTCCGAAGCCAGTTAGTGCTCTAGATATTTTGATATTAACATCCCGAGTGAAAATTTAGTTCAGGATGCGATCATTGTCTGATCAGGAAGCCTGATTTCAAATCAGGCTTCCTGACATGGGGACTAACACCGAACAAAACCTAATGGATTTAGACGCGAAGAATAACACAGTTGATATCGTATGCATCTGTTGCCTGGTGTAACAAACTTTCGGAAAATTGCGTGACAGTTAGTCTGACCAAGACTCATGTGCCGGATTTATTACGGGTACCTTTCCCACCACACCTTGTCTATTTAGTTCAATATGCGATCATTGTCTAATCAGGAAGCCTGATTTCAAATCAAGCAATGATCAGTAGCGCGATTCCGTAACTCCATAACGATAAAAAGTGATTCCCTACCTTTCAATGCATTGTACTTAGAAAAATAAATTCGGAAAAGTTAGCTGACTTACAACCAATCGTATCGACAATTCTCGGTAAATTCTTAGCGATGACAGCTGACGATAAATATCATAGCGAACTGTGTACGGAATACCTCCTAACAATATTTGTCGTTAATTGTAGTTAACGATATCGATTTTTGTCGATACGGAGTTAGGGCTTCGCGCTACAGGGGTTTTGAGAGGGCCTGATTCAAAAAGTGCCTGATCAGGCTTCCTGATCTTACCCTTATATAGAATTCGATGTATATTTAAATTCTTTTTAAACTGCTTTTACCAAATTTGAGACCTTTCAAACAAAAAACAGTTTTCCGTTTGTCTTGTGTGGATTTGAAATTAGAATTGCCCTAGTCGACCCTGATCAGTATCATTTCAGGTGACCTTTGGTAGGGATGCCTTATCGTATTATGATCAGGGACAGATGAGAAATAAGGCTAACCTTAATCAATTTCCATTTTGTCAAAAGTATTTTGCATAGACTACATTTGCATAGACATTTTGCCCTTTAGACAGTCTAAATTGATTTTTACAACTAACTTTTTCTGCAAGATACGAGTATTTTGGTATATTTTACAATTTCAGACTGAGGAATATTTATAAACATCGTTATTTTAGTAGAAACATAAAATATTTGGCACTGATTCCAAAACTGTCTTAATTGCTATTCGAGGTTGTCCGTGATATAGATATAGAATTAAATTGCTCTACTTGAACTCGAGAATTGAATGCCTATTATACAATTCGTAAGTTCGTGCGGCAAATAAGAAAATGTTTCCCTGATTCTCGAATAACATTTTTTTGCAATGATGTCCATTTTTTTTTATTAAACCAATGCTATTTATCTGATGATAATAAATTCGATAAAACAAAGTCGAACAAATAACAAAAGGAGCATTTCTCAATCGAATTCGAGAATGTGGTCCCTGGAACTATTTGTATAAAATCTTAAACAAAACCAAAATTAAAACCATAAAATAAATTTTTGAATTTCGGTTCGAAAAATGTTCATATTAACTTCATAAAATCAGTGATATTATAAAGAAACCTTTCTTCTGTGTTTTCATCCGACAGGTGAGATTCGTTCTTCAATTGCGCCACGCAAACCCGAACGCACCGCCAGCATGCGTGAACGTGAAGCCCAATTGGAATTGGTACGTAAACGACATGTTGGACAACAGCAACAACAACATCAAATGCAACAGCAACAACAACACAATGAAAATGTTGATACACTCTCGATTTGCTCGTCAAACGGAGAAAATGTATTGACAGAGCAAAACCTTTCGATGCAACCCAATGGGTCAACAAACAACAACAACAACAACCATAATCTGAAACATATGCCACTCAGTCCACAACTATCCGGCGGTGCTGGCAGATCATCAGCAACAAGCAACACCAACTCCAACGCAACAACAATGTCGACATCGACAGTGGATGGTAAACCACCAAGTGGTAGTCGCACCAGCACATTCGAGCGCAAGAAGAGTGATCCAAAAATCGCTAGTAAATTGGAAATATTTGAGAATCGCACAACAACTCCGACCAACTCAACAGCAACAACAAATACAATCGGAAGTGGCAACAACAGCAGCAATAACTCGCTGTGTGGTGAAGTGCGTCCGAGCAGCTTAAAGGATTCGGTGCGTAAAATCAATAGCACCATTGATAGTTATCTCAAGGACAAACGAGACTTTGAGAATATGTATGAGTTTGTAAAAACGGCCGCCTCGCCACCACCACCACCTGCCAGATCGGTGGATTTGTCGGCGGTACAGCGTGTTGTTAATTTGGCGCCACGGCGAGCAGCGCTCTACTCGGACAATGCATCGGTGGCGAGCTATACACGCAGTGAATATGGACCTGCGCGCAACTATGGACTCAACAATAGTCTGGGTAAGTGGAGCAGTTATAAATGGGATGACTTTAGTAAGTTTATATGACATATGACACTCACATTCTATAATATGCTAAGTTTACAAAGTGTGTTTTGCAGAAAAAGCCTTGAACGTTTTTTTAATTATCAGGGCAACTAAAAATTCACTAACCTTAAAAACAATTCTTATTGGTAACAATTATCATTGCTCTCTAGAATAGGACTATTTATCTTAACAAATTCGAATACATCCTAGTCTAAATGGAATTGATTGAAAAGTAATCGAAAATAGCTACAGAAATTGCTATTGGGATTAATTACAAGATCTCAATATCGAGAGGTTTAACTTGGACATTAATTGTGTCTCAATGGAGATTTTCAATTAGAGACGAGATCTCAAGAATAATTAAAACTAAACACCACTGTGCAACAAACTGTTCTGAAAGAATATATTAATCTTAATCTTTACAAATTCTAAAACAACCAATGTTGGCAAAAAATCATTTTTCCAAAATGGTCTTTCTCTCCTATTCCAATAAGAGAGACAATTGCCAATAAGGAGACTTTCTCGTAACATCGATCTTAACTATTTCGAGTACCAGATTCGTTTATCTATCTAATCGTGAATCAATATTAAGAAATAAAGTTTTTCTATTCGTTCAACCCGAGTAGAAATTTAGTTCAGGATGCGATCATTGTCTGATCAGGCAGCCAGATTTCAATTCAGGTAATGATCAGGGGTTTTCATCAGTACCTGATTCAAAACGTGATGCTATTCGAAGTTGTTAACCTGATCAGGTTGCCTGATCAGGCTTCTTGATCTTACCCTTATCCTAACCTTATATAATTCGATGTATATTTAAATTCTTCTTAAACTGCTTTTACCAAATTTGAGACCTTTTAAACAAAAAATAGTTTTGTGAACTAAGTTATCTCAATTACTTTTGCAACGACAAAAAGTCAACGTTTTGCGTCTAAATTTTTAAAAATGTTGAGAATTTGTATTTCTTTCTATATGAAAGTTGGATCAGGTTGCCTTACGTGGAATTTAAATTAGGAATACCTTAGTCGACCAGTATCATTACAGGTGGCCTTTGGTAGGGTTGCCTTATCTCATTCTGATCAGGGAAGGATGCAAAATTAGGCTAACCTTAACCAATTTCCACTCGGGAAATTAGATGCAAATTTCATAAGTCTTTGCGAAGTTTAACGAGATTTTAGATCACGTTGCGTTGTAATAGTTAATACTTGGAGCTTCGTAAATATCTCGATCTGGCAGGAATAGTGCTTTAAATACTGGGCTGTTATCTGTACATTCTAATTCTTAATACATTTTTTTATTATTTTTTTCTTTTATATATTTTTATTATTTATTTTAAATTTTCCATTTTACATCTTCCAGCTAACATTCCACGCGTCATCTCTGCCTCGTACTGCGGCAGCGAGGTCGGCGAATTCGACATCTATTCGCCGTACAGCTATTACGGCAGCGAGGCTGGCGGCGACATAGCCACCGACATCAACGACAGCGTCTGGGGCATTCCGTCGGTAAGTTCATCCATATCAATCGCTTTAAATTTTTTTTAAATTAATCTCCCCCCTCATCCCCCGTAGGCAATCAAGAACCGCACCAAAGCCACAAATCGTCTACGCATGCGCAAAGGACGCAGCGTCGTCCACAAGACTATCGAGGACAACTACACGGCCGTCGTCGTCGCCAATCACGAGGCATTGGCACAAGTGCTCGATCAACTGCAGCAGACGCCTATTATACCGCCTGCGCTGCGTCCGCTGGCAAATGCCATCAATTTGCGCTTCGAAGATTTCACCATTATCGATGGCGCACAGGCCTTTGTTGTGGGCAAGAAAGCCTTCCATGCTGCGCTCTGGACTACGGCGCCCGTAACGCTAGCTCTATCCGCTGATTCCAATCAGCTGGCAGGCAATGGTGGCGAGCTGAGTCAATTGTCGGGTGGTATCTGCGGCGTGCTCAATCCGATTACAGAGTTTTGTGACCTGGTGCCCAGCTATCACTTGCCATTGATGCCCAGCACAGAGGTGACACTGTTGCAGGCCACCATCTCGGTGTTGCCGCGTCTACAACTGGACACATTACAGTCAATTGGCGCCATACTGAAGGGCAAGTCACAGGTGCTGGACAAGAGCAACTTTAATTTCCGCGGCTCGATACCGAATTTGACGGGACTGAAGGACAGCAGCCAGGCGTTGGCGTTACGCAACGTTATGTCGGTGCAGAATCTGAGCACGCTCAACGAGGTGGAGCCGCTGGACAAGGGCGAGACGTCAGGTGGCGAGGGTGAAACGCCGTCGACACCGGCAACGTCATCCGGCATGCCGGCCTTCGATGATGTGATGACGCGCGAGGTGGCCTTCATAATGCTGCAGCTGGTGAACGGCATGAAGAATCTGCAGGTGAAGGCGATCGAGGAGATGCCGCTGAGTCTGTCGAATGTGGTGCTGTCCAAGGATGTGGAGAATAAGGATGCGCAGGCGCGCCTTTGCGTGTTGCAAGGGTGCGTATATAAATATTAATAAATTCAATTTTATAATAATTTATCGATATTTTTATCGATGTCAAAAATCAAAAAGTAATATTAAAAATCAATAGCAATAAACTTACAATCAATATGACAATAAATCAACAAATTAATAATTCAATAAATTAAGATGCCTACAAATCAATAAATCAACAAATCAATTAATCATTCTATAGTTCAAAAAATCAATAAATCCAAATAAAACATAATCGACAATTCATCGATAATAAATCAACTAATTTAAAATTCAATAAATCAAGATGATTGCAAATCAATAAATCAATTAGTCATTCTATAGTTCAAAAAATCGATAAATCCAAATAAATCATAATCGATAATTCCATGTCAATAGTTCAATTAATCAACAAGAATAAAAATAAATTAGCCAATAAATCAATAAAACATTTCACAAATAAGATAAATAGATATAAATATGTTTCTGATTTGATAAATCAATACGTTAATCAATCGATAATTCAATAAACAACAATTTTAAATATCGATAAATCGAAATTTTGGAATATAAATAAATAAAACAAAAAAAAATGCAATTAATTCAAAATTCATTAATAATAAACGAATAATTAAACATACTTTCTTATAATTTACAGCAACAACAACGACGAGGACGAATCCATGGGCACCCTCTGCAAGTGCGCTCACGTCGCACTCTCCGAGATGCTGCCCACCACCAAACTTACGCCCATTCTGGCCGACATACTGCTGCAAGAGCGCTCCGAGTCGCTGTCCAAATCCAAGTCGGTGCTGGAATTCGTGCTGTGGGGTCCCTCCGACGTAGTGCTATCCGGCTCAACAAAGGAACGCGAACTGGCGCTGCAACGTTGGCTCGATCTGGAACGCGCCACCGTGCTACACGGCTTGGTGCGCACACGTGTCGAGCTCACCGTTTACGACGAATGCCATTTAATGTTTTTGGTGCGTTCGAATGCGAAAATGATGAACGATGCGGCAAAGATTGTTTGCAGCTACCAGCAGCAGCAAAAACAACAACCAAACGAATAACCACAATCACACAGCAGAGCAACATTAACCAGAATAATAAAATGAACAAAATAAATTAGTTTTAATTATAAATTATTTTTATACATATTAATTTTTAATCAATATCTATTTTATTAATTTTAAATACTATTTTTAACCGTAGTCTATTTTTAATAAATTTTTGATTTCAAATCATATTGCTTAGCGTGCCAAATTAAATTGATTTCTGTATGTTGTCTCGATGTCTGTAGAGCAACTAATTGTTTTTTATTTTTTTTTATATTTTCACATGTGTCTTAATGCAATCTTGTTTGGACGCTTAGAAATTACATGAATTTGTAAAAGTGAAATATAAATAATATTCGTATTTAAATTTATTTTTTTTATAAAGTAAATATTGTATATTAAACAAATATTCGAATCGGTGTTTGAAATGCAAAACCATTTATTTATGTTTTTTTAGCGCAAAAATAAATATTTATTAATAATACAAAGTTGTTTTTTTTTTTTTGTTGAGTGATGTTTTAAATTAAAGTTGGGGAGCTGAATTCAATAGAAAATACACAAAATAGTTTTTAATTGAATTTTAGATAACTCGTGCCATTTTTAATTTATTTTAATTTCTTCTGAAACTAAGAAATTTGTTTTTTGATTATTTGAAACACGAAATCGCAAAATTTAATTTTCTACCAGGCGCACAGAAATGACAGCAAGCAGCAGCAACCATACAGCAAAACGGTTGTGGTATTTGATAAGATCTCTAATTGGTAGGGGTGTGTGTATTTGCTAAATGAAATTTGTACACCAATTGGTATAAAACAATCGTAACTTCGACTGAATATTGTGAGAAAACTATATGCGATAGAGCAAAATGGCTTTCAGATTCGAACAAAAAAAACCTGAAAATGATCAAAAACTCGTTTTATTCAAATTTTTCAAAAATCGATAAAATTTGTAATAAAATAAATTTTGAGTACGGTAAACGAAATATAGTTTATTGTGTATAGAATACAGAGCATTACTGCGAAACTAAATTTCACATAATTATTTCGTAAATATATGATTTAAAAATATTTTCATATTTTATAATGAAACGACAAATGTTTTTGCATTTAATAAGATACTAATCACGAAAATCTATGAAAAATTGACAGAATTAAAAATAATAATGTCTCACTCACAATTGGTATAAAACAATCGTGACATCGATCGAATTTTGTGAGAAAACTATATGCGATAGATGAAAATGGTTTTCAGATTCGAGATTATCTTATAGAGAATGATGGTAAAAAGAATTTCATATGCATATTTCTTACAGATTTGATTTAAGAGACAAAAAAACACCTTACTTTCGAAGTTTGTTTTGTGAATAAATTTGATACATTTATCTAATTGTACAATTATTTTTGTATCTTACAATGAAATGTTAAATGTATTTGTGTTTAACAGGATCACAGTAATTTATAAAATATTTACTGAGTTATAAATAATAATATTTATTCATATTTGGTATAAAATAATCGCAACTTTAACTGGAAATTGTGTAAAAACCTTATGTGATAGAGAAAAAATAGTTTTCGGATACGAGATCAGCGAACGAATTATCTTAAAATAACTAAAAATTCGATTTATTTAAATTTTTCCAAAATTCGATAACAAGTAAAGGGGTTTTCAATAAGAGCACTACAAAAGTTTTTTTCAAGGGTTTTTCAACAGGGACGCCACAAAAGTAGAGCGACAGGGACAGCAAACGACGCCATATTTCTTGCCGCTCTTTAGACATTTCTCTTCAGTAAGGTTTGCCATTTCATGATGGAAAGGATATACGAGCCAACAACGAGTCAAAATTATTAAAATTTACTACCGAAATTCGAATTAGTATATCATCTGACCATATTCTGCTGATGAGCTGGTGCATGCTCGTTATGAGCTCATCGCCTCCGGTCTTAAACAACTCAGCAGGCAGACCATCCGACCTGCAGGCAGACCATCCGACCTGCAGGCAGACCATCCGACCTTCAGCCTGTTGATGGCTGTGCAGTTTAAAAACTTAAAAGAATTAAAAAAAACAGTTGGGAAGGTTAGATAACATGGGAAATTTTAAAGTATGTGTTATTATGATAGTTAGGATTATCCAAATTATAGTCGGTCTAAGCCGACTATAAATACCCTACACATATGTGTGGTTACCATTCAAATTGGTATATAGGTCACCAGGGTATACGAATCCTCAAAATAATTACAAACTTTCCATCGCTAAAGAATTTGCATTCATTTGATACCCATATTTACAAATGGGTAGGTGTACCGAATTTCGAATTTTTTTTTGGGAACCACAAGTCGTTTCGCGGGAAAACATTATTTCCATGTATTTGAGCATGATGTCAATATATATTTGACCAAAAAAGTTTACCTAAGCACGTATACAGTGAAATTGATTCGTAGATTTTTATATGAGGTATTTGAACATAAGTGGTCGGTTCTCAGGTCACAATAGACCGATCATGCCAATTTTCTAGTTCAGACAGCTTAGATATATAAGTAATCTAAATTTAAAGTTTCAATGTTTTATCTCTTCTACTTTTTACGTAATCGTGATTTCAACAGCCGCGGTAGCTCAGTGGTTAGTGCGTTGGACTGCGAGTCAAAAGGTCCCCAGTTCAAGCCTGGACTGGGGCTTACAACATCTTTTCATAGAAACATTATTCTATACCGCGCTACCTCTCGTCAGAAATGGCAAACCTACGAGAGTAAAACATTGCCTATGAAAAAGCTCTCACTCGCCGTTCGGATTCGGCAATAAACTGTAGGTCCCACCACTTTGAGTACAAATATAACACGCACAGCTCAAAATGGTGAGAGAGCTCGGCCGAAGTTCTGTACAGGACTGTAGTGCCAAACTATTATATTTTATTATTTCAACAGACAGACAGACAGACAGACAGACAGACAGACGGACATACGGACAGACGGACATGCTGATCAAGAATATATATACTTTTCCATACCGGAGATGCTTTCTTCAGGGTGTTACATACGGAGCACCTAACTGAATATACCTTTTCACTCTTAGTATAGGGTATAAAAATAATTATGCTAATATAAGTAAATAAAAGAATGTTTAATTAAAAAATATTGTATATATTTTTTATCATATGGTACAAAGCTTTTATTAGGTACGTTATAAATGTTGTTTAACAATGTTTAAGATAGTATCTATATACACTGTATTTGTTTACTCAATATACACAGACAAAAAAAGGTTTGATAATAAAAATTTAAAATTTATTTTTAAAGTGTGTCATACATGAGGGATCTTTTCTGTACTAATAAAGGATTTTTTGAAATTCGCCTTCTAAGGTAAAAAATTGACCAACAAAACTAAACTTTTAATTCAAAATATCTGCATGCTTAAAATAGTCACAGTCAGGAAATTTGATTCAGTGATGTATATTGTAGCTGTTTATCTTTTAGCTAAATTTGGGAGGGTTTTGGAAAGAGGGGTGTGGCATCCTCAATATAATCATAGCTATAACTTTTTATCCTCTAAGAGTAGAGCTATAAAACATGGAAACATAGGATCATATTTATAATTATAATAGTCACGTTGAATAAAAGTAGTAGTTATAAAAATCGAAGCAGAATCATCATATTTAACATTCTAATCGAATTAAGAACGCGGTTGTAAATGGGTACCTTTAATATAACCAAATCTTTAAAAATTTTGTAACTCCTGACCTCTTAAGAATAAAGTTAAATGGGTATTTATAAAAACGTCGTACGGGCAAAGTTGTGCACGGGTCCAGCAATTTGGTATAAAAATCATATTAATCGACTTTGTAGGAAACGAGAATTCACATCTTCAACTTTAATTGGCTGTAGAATCTAAATGGAGCGTCGTAGATGGGTAAAACTTTGCAATTTTTATCCCAACTTCAAATGGCTGTAGAATCTAAAGGAGTCTCGTAGAGGGGTCACTTTGTAAAGGGTTTTTCAATAAGAGAGCTACAAAAGTTTTTTTCAAAGGTTTTTCAACAGGGACGCTACAAAAGTAGAGCGACAAGGACAGCAAACGACGCCATATTTCTTGCCGCTCTTTTGACATTTCTCTTCAGTAAGGTTTGCTATTTCATGATGGAAAGATATACGAGCCAACAACGATTCGAAATTATTAAAATTTACTACCGAAATTCGAATTCGTATATCTTTTCATCATGAAATGGCAAACCTTACTGAAGAGAAATGTCAAAAGAGCGGCAAGAAATATGGCGTCGTTTGCTGTCCCTGTCGCTCTACTTTTGTAGCGTCACTGTTAAAAAACCAAATACTTTTTATTCCAACTTCAAATGGCTGTAGAATAAAACGGAGCGTCGTAGATTGGTCAAACTTTGCACTTTTTATCACATATTAAATCTGAATATTTGGTATAAAAATCATACAGATTGACTTAGTAAGAATCGATAAATCACATCTTCAACTTCAACTTCAAATGGCTGTAGAATCTAAACGGAGCGTCGTAAATGGATTTGCATATGTTTATTAATACACTGGGTAATTGACCGACAGAAATGAACACCGATGTTTGAACAACTAAAACAAACGCACAAAAGACGCGACATGGCATGCTGATTTGCAGCGTAACATATAACAGCCAACAAATTTCAATATTGAATATTTTTGAAGGCAAATTTTATATTTGTAAACTAAATTTTTGTAGCGTCGCACACTAGTCCAAAAGTGATAAAAGCTGCCCAAAATTCAATACTTTTTTTAAATTACAATGCAAGCAATAGTATTAAAATATACTTATAAACATTCCAGGCCATAAATGCGTCCAAAAATTTTAATCGAAAAAAATACTCTTTTTCAGATATTAACTATCAAAGTACTTTTTTCATTAACCAAAAATGTATGTTTTAGTGTGTTTTTATTTTTAGACTACTGCTAATGTATATATATTATTCATATTATTTTATGATAGTTGTATAAATATATGTTTTATGAACTCATAATACAACCAAAAAGGGAACTAGTCTAAAGGACCAATAAGATATCATATTATATATATATATATATATATATGAGCCTCTAAAACTAAAAGTAAATTGTTGAAAGTTACACGGAGGGATATAAAATTCTAAAACTCGAGAAGAATTCGGTTAAAAAGAAAAATAGTAGAATTTGACTAATATCAATAAAATACTACTAAAGTTCAAGAATTTGCCATCTGGATATCAAGAAAGCAAATTACTTAGTTGTCAAAAAGTAAACAAACTTTATTCAACTTGGTTTTCAGAAGTTATTTTATTGATTATTAAAAACCAAAAAGAACACGCAAAATTGTTGCTGTATTCATCGCAAAAAGAACACGTGTTCTTGTATTGTTGTTGTTTTCATCGATATTGCTCTGTCTGTATGCTTTGTTTTGCGAGGTCGCCAGCTGTTTGTTAGTCTGTCTGTGTGTTGAAAGTAACTAAGCCAAATTTTTCCAGATATTCAGACATTAAGTTCTTAGGTATTAAAAAAGTAACTAAGTACAATTTGTCTGGTTTGCAATTTTTTTTCTTCTTAGGTATCAAGAAACGGCATGATATACAATGTTTGCATGTGTGTGTTTTCACGAATAGAACAACAAAGCACAGCCAGACAAGCAAGCGTCTGCGTATGTATGAATGTTAAAGATATAAATAGAAAAAACGATTTTTCCTACGAATATTGGTATGGTTTCAGTTCGAAAACATAAATTTGGGTTCAATTTTGCATAAATACCAAGTTGATTTCATTCCATTGTTATCTAAATACACTATACAATGCTTATGGGTAACGTGCGGAGGGTTTATACATAACCAACAGAAGAGGAGAAAGTGTGTAAGGTAAGTAAACGGTTTCAGAAAAATATACAGAGATTAAATTATATAATAATAAAAATAAAATAAACAATTCAATTACAATAAGTATTCAAAGAAGTCATTTAATATACAAAAATGCATATATGTAATAAAGTCCTAAATAAACAATAAATTAACTCGACTATTTTTTTTTATTTTAAGTTAGCTTCGAAATAATTGCTTTCAACATATCGAGAGACAGAGACACGAACAAACAGATGGGGCTGACAGACGGACAAAGTAAAACAAAACATAATAGCGACAAAGCAAGATCGAAAAAACAACAACTATACGAACACGTGTTCATTAAATTTTGGGACGAAAACAACAACAACATTTTTGATACCTAAGAAATTAATAACTGAATTCAAGACTTATTCTACTTAGTTACTTTTTTTGATACCTAAGAAATTAATAACTGAATTCAAGACTTATTCTACTTAGTTACTTTTTTGATACCTAAGAAATTAATAACTAAATCCAAGAATAATTCTACTTAGTTATTTTTTTTGACAACTAAGAAAATCCATTTCTTGAAATTAAGAATTTTTCGGTTCAGCTGTATAACACTTCGTATATTTCTTGATTCCTTCTGGATTTTAGAACTTTTTTCCCTCCGTGTAAAAAAGTTAAAATGTTCCGCATTGTTCCCCTAAATTTTTAATGCAAAATGTAGGAGCATTTCAAATCAGTTTTTAAATTATGCAAATAATTGCTTTTTCGAAAAAAACAACCAACTTTATATTAAAAAAAAAAAACAATAATTAATATAAATTAGAAATGGATGTGAGAGATATGATAAAAAAAATTGAAACTCTTGGTACTCTTTATCAATGTCTTCTTTATCAACTTCTCCTTCATCTGCGTTATCTTCTGTCTCTTAATATTAATCCTATTAAACGAATTTCTTATAAATTGTAATTTCTTGTAAATTGTAAGTTTTATGTAGAAATAGACGATTTTTAGAATTTTGGCCAGCTTTTTTCAATTTTGGACCACTGTGCGTCGATAGCTGGTCTGGTTAGTGCGTTGGACTACGAGCGAAAAGTCACTGGTGCGTTCGACTACGAGCCGAAAGGTCCGCGGTTCGATGCCCAGCGACTGCCAACATCTTTTTCATAGAAAACATTTTTCTATGCGACGCTACCTCTCGACAGTAAATGGCAAACATACGAAAGGTAAAACATTGCATATGAAAAGCTCTCACCCGCCGATCGGATTCGGCAATAAACTGTAGGTCCCATCAATTTGAGTACAAATATAACACGCACAGCTCAAATGGTGAGAGAGCTCGGCCGAAGATCTATGCAGGACTGTAGCGCCAAACTATTATTAAACAAAATTTTCTGTCGACAACTAGTTCATCAAGCTTTTAAAACTTTAAAACAGCTGTATTTTGTATTAAAAAAAAAACATAATTCTAAAAAAAATTCTATCCAATAGACATTTTAATACAATTTCTTTACATTTAGTTATTGAATTTAAAACACTTTGTCTATAATTTATGTATCAAATTGTTTACAATACAGGTAGATAGTTAAAATATAAAAAAACAATAATTTTCACCTAGTCATTTATGTTGTTGTTGATAACATTTATATGATAAGAACCCCCAACCAATAGTAAATAATGTGAATCCCAACACTTTGTGCATTCTTTTTTTTTTTGCAATATCACTGTATTTAAATTCTAAAAGCTTTTAAATTTGTTTTGTTACTAGACTAAATTTTGGTCGTTCATAATTTAATCAGTCTTCATTCTGTTTTCAACGAAACTCGTCGTCTGTTTAATGATGGCAGCACAGCTTAAATTAACTTCTACAACGTTTGTCAACGGTCAAAATTTATTAATACGCAATGTGTGGTTATCAAGTCAACAAGTAGGTGGCTTTTATGTCTTCTCACTGATAGTCTAATAACACGGCAAAACACGATATTAACAATGGGCATACCATACATTATTTCTGTATAATTCAAGGTTGTTGATTTGAATTGAAAACTTTCGTATTACATGTCATGGTACGAATGTTTACGAATCGATATTTGAAATTTATTTAATCAATTTTACAGAAGTCATTTTCAAAAAACTTTAAACACTATTTTTCTTTTTATTTCCAAGTCCAATTTGAATATAAAAGTAAATGTTAATTTTCTAATTAGTTTTCCAGTTTTTTCTATCTACCCAAGATGGCAGTATATCAGCAGAATTTCGGCAAAGGCGCAGTATTATGTCCGATTTAATGCAAGGCATATAAATTGATTTTTTTTTATTGAAAACATCAGCCATTCTACACCAGGTTTTACGCAGACAATTAGCAGGCGTGGAATTTGATAAAGGTTTTCATGTAGAAGTTTTTAGAACAGAATAACGGATAACAATTTATAAGCCAAAAGCTACAAAAAGCATGCAGTCCCAAATATTTTACTGTTTTTATATTTAACATTAATTCATTTTCCTATAAACTCTCGTTTTACACGGAGGGAAAAAAGTTCTAAAATCCAGAAGGAATCAAGAAGAATACAGAGTGATATACAGCTAAACCGAAAAATTATTAATTTCAAGAAATGGATTTTCTTAGTTGTCAAAAAAATAACTAAGTAGAATTATTCTTGGATTCAGTTATTAATTTCTTAGGTATCAAAAAAGTAACTAAGTAGAATAAGACTTGAATTCAGTTATTAATTTCTTAGGTATCATAAATGTTGTTGTTGTTTTCGTCCCAAAATTTAATGAACACGTGTTCGTATAGTTGTTGTTTTTTCGATCTTGCTTTGTCGCTATTATGTTTTGTTTTACTTTGTCCGTCTGTCAATCCCATCTGTTTGTTTGTGTGTCTGTCTGTCGATATGTTGAAAGTAACTAAAAGCAATTATTTCGAAGCTTACATAAAATAAAATAAAATATAGTCTAGTTAATTTATTGTTTATTTAGAACTTTATTACCTATATGCATTTTT
Source organism: Dryomyza anilis (assembly GCA_951804985.1). Classification (NCBI taxonomy): domain Eukaryota; kingdom Metazoa; phylum Arthropoda; class Insecta; order Diptera; family Dryomyzidae; genus Dryomyza; species Dryomyza anilis. Next base: position 61,562,971 of record OX638132.1, read on the forward strand.
GTATATTAAATGACTTCTTTGAATACTTAATGTAATTGAATTGTTTATTTTTATTATTATTATTATTAAATTTAATCTCTGTATATTATTCTGAAACCGTTTACTTACCTTATACACTTTCTACTCTTCTGTTGCCTCTTCTGTTGGTTATGTATAAACCTTCCGACTTTATATTTTATAGTGTATTTAGATAACAATGGAATGAAATCAACTTGGTATTTATGCAAAATTGAATCCAAATTTATGTTTACGAACTGAAACCATACCAATATTCGTAGGAAAAATAGTTTATTCTATTTATATCTTAAACATTCATACATACACAGACGCTTGCTTGTATGGGTGTGCTTTGTTGTTCTATTCGTGCAAACATTGTATATCATGCCGTTTTTGGATACCTAAGAAGAAACAAAATTTCAATCCAGACAAATTGTACTTAGTTACTTTTTTGATACCTAAGAACTTAATGTCTGAATATCTAGAAATTTTGGCTTAGTTACTTTCAACACACAGACAGGCAGACTAACAAACAGATGGCGACCTCGCAAAACAAAGCATACAGACAGAGCAATATCGATGAAAACAACAACAATACATGAACACGTGTTCTTTTTGCGATGAATACAGAAACAATTTTGCGTGTTCTTTTTGATTTTTAATAATCAATAAATTAACTTCTGAAAATTCATTTGAATAAAGTTTGTTTACTTTTTGGACAACTAAGTAATTTGCTTTCTTGATATCCAGATGACAAATTCTTGAATTTTAGTAGTATTTTATTGATATTAGTCAAATTCTACTATTTTCTTTCTAACCGAATTCTGCTCGAGTTTTAGAATTTTATTTCCCTTCGTGTACTGCCGTCTATCGATGACAGACAACAGGTAGGTGTTGATAGAAATCCCGTCTTTATCTACCGAAAACATTAGAAAATCAGTTGATTTTCTGCTTTCAAACTGCTTTGTTCGTTATCTACCACATATTTTTTATGGTATGGTTTTTGTTATTTGTTAAAATTTTAGTAGAAAAATAAAATAAGAAACTGATTAATATTCCAAACTAACTACGGAGAGTAGCGTCGGTAGCTCGTCTGGATAGTGCGTTGGACTACGAGCAAAAAAGCAACTGGTGCGTTCGACTACGAGCCAAAAGGTCCGCGGTTCGATCCCTAGCGACTGCCAATAAATTTTTCATAGAAAACATTTTTCTATGCGACACTACCTCTTGGCAGTAAATGGCAAACCTACGAGAGTAAAACATTGTCAATGAAAAACTCTCACCCGCCGTTCGGATTCGGCAATAAACTCCAATTCCCACCAATTTTGAGTACAAATATAAAATTAATCATGATATCCATCTTATTCTTGGCTGGATATCATGATTAATCATGATTTGGTTTTATTCATAAAATATGATTATAGTTAAAATCAATTATTATGATTAATTGAATAAAATTATGCGTATGTTTTATCTACATAAAAATGAAAATGTTTTATAGATCGAGGGCTTTATTCAATACAGTCTATCTACAAAAAAACAGTTTTTCAAGAGATCGAAAAATCTGATTAAATCGTAAACCATGAAAGCGGCGATCAATTTTTCTTCTACAATAATTAATAAAAATGGTCTTTAATTGATACAATTAAAAACATTCAGCAATTTCGCTCTATTCGTCGTGATATGGTAGATAGGGATTATTGCTATTCAAATGTGATCAATGTCTATGAAAAAACGAGCAGATAGAGCATATTGCACAATATTGTAGTGGAGATAGATCAGAAAATATTCTTGGAATCAGCGATTTGTTAATTTTTGTATATCCTGGTGTAATCTAAACAAAATTCACCGACTAATTTTTGTTCTACCATTTTCGGTTCACGAGGTATTGCTGGTTAAAGAGGTTAATATTCCGTAATCTAACCCGACATTTTTTAAAGATTAAAATAAAAAAAAACTAGTTAACTCTGTATCGCTATTTTAAAATCATGAATGTTATCCTAAATATTTAAACTAATATCCTATTTCGGAGGTGTATTGACTTCGTAAATATCATACGAATCCTTAACATATCGGAAAACTTTCTTTAAAAATAACACTAAACATCTTGTCTGGAAATACCATAAACGTAATGGTACAAGCTATATTTCCTCAGTACAGACTAAATTCAAATTTATTCCTTTAAGGCTTCATATTAGAATAGGAAAAATCTTTGAAAAGTTACGTTTTCCGTATACGAAAAATTCTTTTAATAGCTCATATAGCTTCTATGAGATTGTATATCCATTGAGAAAATATGACGTCAACCTTCGTTAACCGATTTCATAGTTTTTACATAGATTTTATATCCTTTTTCATACAAATTAAGTCGATTCTTTGTGAGACCTTTAAGCAAAAATTGTGTGTAGATAGACACTATTGCATTCATAAAAAATCATACATGTAGATACCCAAATTATTAAAATGAAAATATAACAGTAATAGAAATATTTTTTATACCCTACACTAAGAGTGAAAGGGTATATTCAGTTTGGTACGCCGTTTGTAACACCCAGAAGGAAGCATCTCCGGTATGGAAAAGTATATATATTCTTGATCAGCATGACCTCCTGAGTCGATTTAGCGATGTCCGTCTGTCCGTCTGTCTGTCTGTCCGTCTGTCTGTCCGTCTGTCTGTCTGTCTGTCTGTTGAAATCCCTAAGACTTTTAAAATTGAAGAGCTAGATAAATGAAACTTATAACTTAGATTACTAATATACCTACGCTGTATGTGCGAAAAAATTGGCGAGATCGGTCCATTGTGACCTATGATCCGACCACTTATGTTCAAATACCTCATATAAAATTTACATATACAGATCAATTTTACTGTATACGTGCTTAGGTAAACTTTTTTGGTCAAATATGTATTGACATCATGCTCAAATACATGATAATAATGTTTTCCGGCGAAAAGACTTGTGGTTCACCAAAAAAGAAATCGATATTCGGTACACCTACCCATATGTAAATATGGGTATCAAATGAATGGAAATTCTTCAGCGATTGAATGTTTGTAGTTATTTTCAGGATTCGTATACCCTGGTGACCTATATATCACTTTGAATGGTAACCACACATATGTGTAGGGTATTTATAGTCGGCTTAGACCGACTATAATTTTGATAATCCGAACTATCATAATTACACCTACTTTAAAATTTCCCATGTGATCTAACCTTCCCAACTGGTTTGGTACTAAATTAATGTCATAGATGCAGGGGTGATCAGTGAAGATTTCTGCATCAAAAACTCATTTTCGTCAAAATTGTAGATAGGCAGTATTGAATATAAGCCTTCGATATATAAAAATGAAATGTCCTGTGTGTGCCAGAGCATCACGAGAAAACGAACAGACGGATTTACCTGATTCTTTTTTATTTTGTTCGTGTCAATGCAAGAGTGGTTTAGGAAAAAAAAGCCGGAAAAACCCAAAGGAAAATCGAAAAGATTTGAATTTGACCCTAGGATATGAAATTTGGGCAGAGTGTTCATCTCCCGACGTAGGCGTCCCTACTAATGGATTTTTTGAAATTCGCCTCCTAAGGTACGAAAATGGGCGTGGCAAAACTGAACTTTTAATTCAAAATATCTGTATAAGATAGCTACAGTCATGAAATTCGGCTCAGTAATGTATTTTGGTGATGTTTACATTTTTGCTAAATGTGGGTGAAATATGATAAAGGGGCGTGGCACTTCCCATATAAACATAAAAAATCCGGATTTTTTTTTTAAATCCACTCCACCAGATTTTTTTGGTTTTTATTGGATTATTTTGGATTATATTGACTTTTTTATTTGATTATTTATAAATAACATAATTTCAATAAGATTAATCGGTCAGTTATTACTTCCCACCCTTTCGCTGCCAAGAACTGGAGAGCCCTGCGCTGAATTTGAACGGAATTTGACAATGGGGCGTGTTTAAAAGATACTTTGTGGAAGCGGTTCTCTCTATATACTGAATTAGTCATATGGACGAGAAAATGAAACGGACTAAGTGCCTGACAAAATCTATTTAAATGTCCTATTTATAACATGACAACTCTTCAGAACCTATTATATTTAGTCAATATCTACCGCTTTAAATCAAAATTTTTTTTAAAATTAGAATTGACTTGAATTAAATGGGTCTGGTACGATAAGTCGAAATTTAAAATATCGAAACTAAAAATACCGAAGACAAAAATGTAGAAAATAAAAATGCCGTAACCTGAAAATGTCGAAAAAAAACTCGAAACTTGAAAACTAAAATATCGAAAACTAAAAATGTCGAAATTTAATATGACGAAATCATTTTTTGCCGAAAAAATGATGGAAAATGTCGAAAAAACTCGAAGATAAAGATATTAAAAAAGAACGAATTCTGATTTTTAGCTACTCTAGAATTCATGCGGAGATTTTTAAATATGCTGCCTTCAAAATACCATCTTGGAATTTAGCTTCAACACTTATAAAAAATCATTTCGTTTTTTTTTTTAAATACTTTTTTAAGGACATGCAATTCGAAGTTCAAGGATAACGACCATCTGTCATATGTTCATGTTAAGAAGAATTTTCCAAAAGATTGTTTTATTAGTTTTAAAACGAAACCTTATCAAAGTTTCTAGCATCAAGGGATAATTCAATACACCCAGAAAAAAATAATATATAAATAATAGTTTTTTTACTATTAAAAATATTCAATAGGATAAATTATTATTTTAATCGGAAAATACCATTAAATACTAGAAAATACCATGACATTGCCATTGAGTTTATATGCAAATTTTTATTTTTGGTATACTATTAAATCAATAATTGTCCTATTGACCAATTTTAATGGGATTTGATGGAATTTTTTTCTGGGTGTAGGAATCACCATACAAAAGTTATCATTGACAATTTTTTAACTTTGGACTGTATCTCTGGAAAAAGTGATATCTTTGGAAATAGTGGTCGGAAAAAAATGGTGAATGCAGATCCCGATACCCTTTATCAGTTGCCAAAATATCATTGAAATCGAAGAGAGTGAGTTGCAAATCCTACGAGATTTGGTGTGAACTTGCTCATATAGGATTTGAAATTTGTATTTCAACATTTTGATATTTCGGCATTTTAATTTTCGACATACCTTAGATTTTTTTAAGTGAATAAAATCCAAAAAAACGGATGGATTTTTTGGAGTGGAGAGCCCTCTGTTAAATTTCACATTTATTTCCAAATTACACATTTTTCACGTTATTCACTCACTTGAAAGTTTTTTAGACTGCAGCAACTGGCGTGAATTGCGCATTAAGAAAATTAATATGCAATATGAAACACAAGTGATGAATAAATAAACATAATTTCACCTGTTATGTTTAATAATAAAAATTGTAAAATTTATGAATACTATTCATAATAAATACATAGTGATTTACAGTTTTTTATTGCATTTTTGTTTAGTATTTTACATAATTCATGACTATAACTCATAAATAAGAAAATTAGAACAAAATCTGTTTTATGAACATCTTATTCATAAATCATAAGTAATTCATTTTCCATCTAAATCAAAATTATGAACTTTCTGGTAATTTTTAAATCCGAGACAAAAGCCTGACTTCCTTCGAGAATATTTTTGGCATATTTTCGACAAACATACAGATAAATGAAGACATTGGAAAGCATACCATAATTGCTATAAGCGTAGAGCAAATTTTTGGCAGACTGAAGTCCACTCGGCTCTCAACAGAACAACACATTCCAGAGAGTATTCGTTCTTCAGTCGCACGATACGTTTGTGGCACCATCTTGACAATTGGCAAGTTCAAAATAAACATCCACCGATACTAATGCATCTTGACTCCCTCCCTCCGAATATCCTATAATCCTTTCATTCAATTAATACTGTGCATTGCATGAATAGGGGCATCCCCTGAGCGTTGGTTAGAATATTCACGGCAGATTTAAAAAACGTTAAACGAAAGGTAGATAATGATACAAAACTCTGCTTTTGCCTGCTTGAAATCTTAAAAAAATGATTTTAAACTGCCATCGCTTGCCAAAAATTTTATCAGGAGCCCGAGGCGAAATATCTGGCATCTTTCATGAGTAATTCTGACATATTTCCGACAAATACACACAATTAAATGAAATTGTGTGGGAAGCATAAAGCAGATTATGAAATTTTGTGAAATTTTAAGGAAATTTGAAGGCAGATTCCAGCAATATTTTGGGTACGGTTAAAAAAAGGACAGATTTGATCCGCTTTTGTCTGCTTAATATCTTTCGAAAAAATATTTCTTAACTGCCTTGAGTCTGCCAAAAAGATTGTGTAGAGTACTTTTTAAAATATGCACTTACAAAATTTTTTATATAATTTTCACATTTATTTTTTAAATAGGTACGTTGCCAACAAACCGCTGCTGCGACTGCTACTGCAGAATCATCTGCAGACTCCAAATGGGAACAGGCCCGTCCATTTTCCGAAATACCCACCGCCAGTGCTTTCACAATAATACGCAATTTTTTACCTGGCGGCCGTTACTACAAAAAAGATTCTTCACAGCTGATGTTAGCTTTGAAAGCCGACTATGGCGACATGTTTTTATGGCCCAAAATGTTGGGAAAAGAGCAAATGGTCTTCACACATAATCCCAAGGATTTCGAGATGTTGTATCGCAACGAAGGCGCTTGGCCGATAAGACCGGGTTCGGAGACCATCGACTATCATCGTTCGGTGCATAGAGCTGATTTCTATAAAGGAGTTGAGGGTATTATTTCCTCGTAAGTATAAAAAAAAAAATTATAATTTTTCGTTGGTTTATAAAGAACTGCTCCGTTTGCAGACAATCAGAGAAATGGGGCAACTTTCGTTCGACGGTCAATCCGGTGCTGATGCAGCCTAAAAATGTAAAACTCTATTTGAATAAAATGTCCAATGTTAATATGGAATTTGTAGAACGGTAATACTATATGCTCAAACTATTACTTACTGAACATATGATTTAAAAATTTTCCAAATAGCATAAAACAAGTACGTAATTCCGAAACCTTAGAAGTACCGGAAAATTTCGAGGAGGAAATCAATCGTTGGACACTTGAGTCGGTCTCCGTTGTGGCCTTAGACAAACAACTCGGCCTTTTGACAGAAAATGGTGTTAGTCCAGAGACTAAACAGGCTTTCAGCAATTTAACCGAATTCTTTACTTTGGCCTATGAATTCGAATTTCAACCATCGATTTGGAAGATTATACACACCCCTAAATTTAAACGTTTACTCAAAGTCTTGGACGATATTCAAGCTTTTAATAGTAAATACATTAATGAAGCTATGGAACGATTGGAAGAGGAAAAACTCACAAACAGCGAGAAGCCGGAAAGCGAACAGAGCATTTTGGAAAAATTACTGAAAATCGACAAAAAGGTTGCAGTGGTAATGTCTATGGATTTACTAATGGCTGGCGTAGATACGGTAATATTTAAAATTTTGTTATTTTTAAAATTCGAAAATCAAAATATCCATACTACAGACCACGACTACTTTCACCGGTATTATGCTATGTTTGGCTAAAAATCCCGAGAAACAAGCCAAACTACGCGAAGAAATTATGCGTATCTTACCTGCGAAAAATTCCGAATTCACAGAACAATCGATGAAAAATCTACCATATTTGCGTGCCTGCATTAAAGAGTCCTTGCGCATGTATCCTTTGGCGCTGGGCAGTGGACGTGTACCACAAAACGATGTAGTACTCAGTGGTTATCAGATACCCAAGGGCACACAGGTATCTATGGTATCCACCTCATTGATGCGCGATGATAAACATTATCCACGTGCCAATGAATTCCTGCCCGAACGTTGGTTACGTCCAGAGAAGGTAGCGCCGCAACAAGGCGATGTGAGTGCGCCCGAGTGTCCGCATTCGCTGAAAGCAAGTAATCCCTTCATTTACTTGCCATTCGGTTTTGGACCGAGAATGTGTATTGGCAAACGTATTGTCGAGATGGAGCTTGAGTTGGGCGTGGCAAGAATTATACGTAATTTCCACGTTGAATTCAATCATTCGACGGAAAATGCTTTCAAAAGTCATCTGATCAATATGCCGAATATACCGTTGAAATTTAAATTTACCGATGTGGAGAACTAAAAGGGGGTTTGAAAATTATGCTGTTAATATACTATTATTTTAATAAATTATTATTTAAATTTTATATTAAGCACAAATGTATTTTGCTTTTATTATAATTATTTTTATAAATTTGGTAATATTGTAAATTAGATAATTTGTAATGAACTATGTTGAACTGAAATTGGAATACTTACCGGTAGCTTCAAGTTTTGTGTCGATGATAAAAGTTTTGAAAGATGGGTTTGAAAGAAGGATAATAATTCAAAAGTTGAATTTGAAACAAAGATTTGGTAGAAAAATTCGATGGATTGATTTGAAAGACAGATTTAAATGAAAGATTAGAGGGAATGATTTGAAAAATTATTAGAAATCAATATCCCTATTAGAAATTTTGATAGGGCCATGGTCATGAAGTGATCGTGTCATTATTTGAGATGATCGGGATATGACGAGGCCCATAATGTCCTTGTAACGCAGTGTCCTAATCATGTACTGACCTCAGGCCATGATCATGTACTGATCGGGCAATTTCCCATTTTATTATTTACCCGACAATTGCCTTGTCAGAGCCCGAGCATAATAGGGTTTCTCTCATTAAATTTCGATCATTGTCTGATGCTAATTTCGTTATGAGGAACAAATAATGTAGCTATGATCGGCAACATTGAATGTTTAGATAATGTAAACCCTGCTATAGAAAGCATGATAAGGGCATGCAAAGTCAATGATCATATTTTCTCTAATATGGCTTACCCAATGAAAACCCGAGCATCGGGCAAATTTCTACTAGGGATATGAATCAAAATATGAAATAAGGGTTTGGGTTTTGAAAGAAAGATTTGACAAACAGATTTGATAGAAAGATTTTGAAAATAGTTTTAAAGACAGATTTGTAAGAAAGATTTGAAATTATTTTTAATAATTCATTTAATGATTACTAGAATCATAGATGATTAAATTCAATGATTGGAATAGCTAATGATTGTAGCAAAAATGTTATTTAAATATGAATGATTGCCAGAATGATAGTATTCATTGTTTCAATTATGCAAAGGTTCCAGAAATCATGTAGCTTTAATGAATGATTGATATAACCATACAATGATTAAAATTGTGAGAAAAGTTCTCAACTGTGCAGAGAGTAATATTTGTAGATTCACGGTTGCGCTGTTCCGTCCAATTATTTCTAGAACGATCAATGCGTCGTCGCTGCTTTTATTATTTTCTAATGTTCTATTTCAATGCGGTGACGAAAATGAGTAAAAGAGACTCCAGAGCGTACACAAACAGAGAGAGAGAAAGAGATCTGAAGGAACATGATTCCTTCAATCATGCTACAATATGCAACATGATTGCAGTAATAATAATTCCAATCATTGAATGATGACACCAAAACATGATTGTGGTGATCATTGTTTTTTTCTGTGCGTGTGGGTAAAAATGATTCGAAATCATGTTATAAAAAAATGGTTTAAAAGATAGAATGAAATAAAGATTTGATAGACGAATTTGGAAGAAAGATTTATGCCCCGATCATGTATTTCCCGGTGACAACGATTCGTTTGAATATCGGTTGAATATCGAGTGAATATAATTTTTGATTCATGTATCAAATGAAACGTTGAGTACGCACGTTTTGAGAGTTTTTTGTTGCCAGCATATAAATCATACGACAAAGTAAAAATAAAAAATTAAAATTTTTGTGTATGAAAAACAGTTGGCAATACAAAAATGTTGAACAGACGTTCGATTCAAAGCGAAACGAACGAAACGTTTAAAATACGTTATACAAATTTTAGACGAAGGGGACTGGAAACGAATCGTTGTCACACGATAATAAAAAGATACATGATTTGGTGGTTAATAGAAAGATTTTATAGAAAGATTTGAAAGAAATATTTAAATAAAATATTTGAAAAAAGGATTTAAAAGAAATCCGAGATAACATTTCTGCCATTTTTCAGCAATATTTCCGGCATATCTCCGGCAAACACAAAGATTAACGAAATATTTTGGGAAGTGTATAGCAGGTTGTCAAATTTTGTGGAAAATTATTGGCAAATGCACGGAATATTTTGGGTATAGGCAGAAATGTTTCTAACCTACCTCGACCCCGCCAAAAATATTGTCTGGGGACGCACAGTGTGCCCAAACGCTCTTAAATCGCGTGAAATTCAGTATTTTCAGAACCACTCAACCGATTTGAAAAATTTTGAGAAGTGTTGTACATAGAAAATTGAGAGAACTTATGTTTTAAAATTGAAGTTTGTATCTTTAGTGGGTATGGTATGGGATAAAATGTGAGATTTGAGATTATTTTCAAAAATTGTAAAAAATCCAAAAAATAGCGGATTTATAAAATTCTTTTGTTTATGAAAAGCTTACATTGAGATCTAAAATAATGTGATTTCTTGAGAAAATATCTGGTTTAGTTTTAAAGATATGGACTGGAACATGATTTTTTTTTAATTTTTGAAGACTTTACCTTACATATTTATACATAGATTGTACATTTTATCATGAAATCAAAATATGTGTATGGGACTTTTATAAACCAATAACACATAAAACATAAACTGAAAGCCGTTTTTAAATATATCAAGTGGTTTAGTAAATATAAAATTGCAAAGTCGAAATTGTTTCATTTTTTTTTTGAAAAATTGGACTTTTACGCAAATCTTTGTAAGTATTTTTTTTTCTTTAGTAACATGTACTTTTGTTATATTTTTTTGATAGATAACATTACTGAGAATCTTTTAAATGATGAAACTTAAACAAAATATATTTAACCAATCTGGCAAAACTGGTCAATTTTCAAGTTTTTAATTTTTTTTTTTTTTACTTTGACTGCCTGCAGAAAAGTTTTCAAAGTCCAAAGTCAAATTTTAGGTAAGCAGTTTTAAGGACGAGCTATTTCTAGGTATTTTGACATTTTGCACACATATGTAATGTAAATATATAAGTGTTTGAAATCATTGAAAAGAATAGATTTCAAGGAATCTATGTGGCGAATAAAAATACAATCTATATATGGTTTCTTAACACTTCATTTTGAAAAAGAAGAAAAATAAAAAATAAAAATTTTGAAGAAACAAAATTTGACTGAATGTATCTAAATAAGTTTATAAAGTGAGATATAACGGTTTTGACCTAAATCCCATTAAAAAATTAGTATTTTTGGAAAATATTTATATATGGGGCATTCCAATCAATTCGCCGAGCTTTGACGCTGACCCCTTCCGATTTGCTTAATTTTTTAATATTTTGTTATTATTGGTCATCCAAAAACTGCATTTTTAAAATTCTGAAAAAATACATAAATTCTTGACAATAAACAAAAATCATTCCACTTTGATTAAGAGTGGTAAGAATTTTCATTTTTTTTTTCTTAAATTTGAAAATCCTGTTTTTTAGTATGTAATTCGAAATAATTTTGGATTGGTTTGAGATACATCAATAAAAACTGGTATATACTAATATATCTTAAATACAAACCGTGTTACAAAAAATGGGCGGTTATTGTCAACTGCCACGCCTAGCTGCCATATAACATTAACTCTGAAGATATAAGAGGTATATTATTGAAATTTTGTCCAACATCATGTAATATAAAAATAAAAACGGTGTGAAGGGGGTGCGATAGAAAACTGAAAAATTAAATTTAAACTTCATTGACCAATAATAAAAACATATTATGATATGAAGCAAAACGAAGGGGGTCAGGATCTAATCTCGGCGAATTAACGACGAATGCCCCATTTGTAAAATGGAAATCAGAAATACTTGAGTTATATTTTCAGCTGCAAGATTTGTTCGTTCTAATGAAAAATTCACTATTTTTATATTCAGCTCTATTCTAAAAAAATATTGTCGCACTTTCAAAAGAAGTAGAATATATGCCAAACCACAAAAAGAAATTGAAGTCATATGTGTGGGTACACTGTTAAAATGTTTATAAAAAGATATTTTTGGTTTTGTAACTAAACCCTTGAAATCCTTTTTTGAGCTGAAAAAATGTATGTTACAGAAAACGCGATTCTGGACAACGTTTGTTCTACGACTTTGCTCAGAGGTATTACTTACTTGAACCAGATCAAAAATTCCTCGTTGGTTCCTTGCGGAACCACTGGCATCCGGACTTCAAAATTGAAAAAAGTGCATTTTGTAATTAAGAATTTTGAAAGCAAAAATCAAGAAATTTTATTATGAAAAATCGTGGAAAATGTAAAAAAAAGCATAAAAGTATTAATATTTGTGGTTTGTTTTGATGAAACAGTTCTTTTTTTATAGATTAACTCCAGCCATTGTTGATGTCATATTCACACCATTTATTTCCAAGCACTTATTCTGTTCGAAAATCAGGAAGTCTGTAGTTTGTAAACAAAAAATTTAAAAAAATACATTAAAAAAACGTTTCTATAAAATTTCACATATGCTCAATTTTTAACTCCTGTTGCATGATGATTCCGCAAAGAACCAACCAAAAATTCGAAAAAAATCGACTAAAATAAAAAATTATATTTATTTCAAACACTTATAATAGCTTCTAGATACCACAGCGATCACGACAATGTTTTTTTCAGTTTCAATTTCGACAAATTCACCACAATAATATTTTTTTGATAGTACGCAATTTTACAAAAGTTAATTTTCTTGAGGTTGGTTTCCCTTACTGGGCATACAGCGCATGCGGTGGCGCTTGGATCAATAAACATTTTAAAAGTCGAAGCGGGAAAATTAAATAAAATTCATAGAACAAAGTTTGGATTTTCATCCGTTGGTTCCTGGCGGAACCACTGGGCATTTAAGGGCTAAATGTTATAATACACATAAAAATCCACTTAAGAAAAAGAATTCATGATTTTACAATTAATAAAAAAAAAAATACATTAAAAAAAACCAAAAATTTAATACCACTTTTCGGCAGTAAAATATTAAATTTCAGTGCATTCGTGTAATACACAAACGACGAACGGTAGACATAACTTTGTCTATGGGGTTGCGTTTGTTTTTGTTGTTGTATTCGATTTACCGCAGAGTAGCATAAGTTCGTACTTTCGTACTATTTTCAGTACGTTTTTATTTTTTCAGTACGAAATATTCAGAGCTAAGTACCCGTACACACGAATACTACTTTATGTCAATTTCAACCGTGATTATTGTTTCTCTTTTCTTTTGCGAATGTCAAGCGTAACAAAGAGCGTACGGTAAAGAGCGTATAAAGAGCGTACACTAATTAAATAGTTTGAATAAACAAAAACGTGTATCAACTTATATTAATGACTAGCTGGACCCGTGCACGACTCGTGCAAAGATTTTGTGAATGCACGGATATGGAGAAATTTTATTAATGTAGTAAACAAAACAGAAATAATTCAGCAATAACAGCTTTTCTCATAGACAATTCTTTCTCAGACTGTGCTTCTCCGTAGAATTTTCCCAGTAGAAATCTACCCCGTAAATTCTTCCCTATAGAACGCTTTCCTGTAGAATTCTTCCCGTAGAATTCTTCCCGGTAGAAATCTTCACGGTGGAAATCTTCCCGGTGGAATTCTTCCTCGTAGTTTTTCCCTGTAGTGTGGTGAGTTTAGGTGGTGGTAAATGTTGGTGTGGTGAGTTTGAGTGTGGTGAATTTTATTGTGGTGAATTTTAGTGTCTCGACGGACAAAAATTACGCTCTATAAGTCGCTCATCATGCCAGTCCTCCGCTATAGCGCTGAGGCATGGTCGCTTGCCAACACCGATGAGCGAGCTTTAGGAGCGTTCGAGAGAAAGATTCTGAATTTTAGTGTGGTTAGTTTTAGTGTGGTGAGTTTTAATTTGGTGAATTTTTGTATTTGAGTTATTTGTTTCATGTTTGTAGCTGCCGTAAGTGCCAAGTTATATCGTTTTGAAAGTTTAGGCTGTATCGGAGGTGCCACGCCCCTTTGTCCAATCCCGCCCATATATAGCCTATCATTTCTTCCAGACCCTACCGTATTTGTGGTAACAAACAAACAAACCAACAACTAAATTTATTATATTAATAGGAAGGATTAATAATGAATTTCCGTCTGTCCTTTTTTTTTTTGGTTGACAATGAAAAGTTTTTGTCTGTCCTTTATTTTTTATTTTTTTTGGTCATCAATTTAGATTACACGGGTACAATATGTACCTCTTACGTTTGATGTCAAATAGTATGTTTTTATTTTTTATGAGACTTTGTTATTTTTCCAAAAGCATCTCTGATATACCGCTAGAAGTGATCGAAGAAAATATCAGAACAGATACATAGTCGGTCGTCGCGACGAACGACACTAGCGCAGCAAAGAAACAAACAGCTTCGTCGATTTTGTTCTCGCTGTCGCGTGTGTTTTGTGAAACTCGATTTGCCGTTACAACTTTTGATTGCTTTTATGCATCAAGATTTTTTTTTGGGACAAAAAGGGCGGAAAGAGCCTGAATTACAAGATTAAATTGCAAAGATTTAATTTCTTAAATTTTGTATATTCAATTTTCTATTATTTTCTCTCATGATGTCGGAAATCTTGTTTCAGTCTGAAACTTGTAAATGTGTAGTGAATTTATAAAAATTCTAATTATTTATATTAAATTTCAATTTCATGCAGTTCATAAGCAACAATTTAATTGGTTAAACAAAAATAATAAATTGATTAAGTGGGTAATTTTTATTGTTTTAATATTATATCGTTTTCTGTAAACACTTTCTCAAACAAACACTAAAGTGTTTGCAAGCTCATTTGTAGGAAATATTCGCACAAATGATCAGTAGTGTTTCCCACAAATAATTGTAGTGTTTCCCACAAACACGAAAAGTGTTACTCACAGATACGAAAAATGTTTCCCACAAATATTTGAGGTGTTTTCCACAAATATTTGAAATGTTTCCCACAAACACGAAAAGTGTTTCCCACAAATATTTCAAAATTTGGTAGTGTTTGCCAAAAATACTTGAAGTGTTTCCAGCAAATATTTGTAGTGTTCGCAAAATTCAGTCAAAGCAAAAGGTTTTTTTTTTATTGAGGCAGCCCACTCATTTACGCGACATGTCGAATAATACAGTATTCCAGGGTAGATTATTCGACAATTCGTGTAAACGAGCGACTGCCGAAAATAAACCTTTTATTTCGACTGATAAAGAAGGAAACTAAGGAAACACTAAAACACATCGATGGAACAGACATTGGACGCGACTAAAAAAGTCGTCTAATTTGATTGGGTTTTCGTCAGATGATTTGCACAGAATTGCGACAGTGTGATGAATTGATGGCAACGGCTATAAATGATAATAATTAGCTTCAGATGTCGCACAATAAGAAAATGTTGTTTCTTATTCGACAAAAGAAGTTTATCCACGTTTATTGTTTCATGACACGGATAAGTTCAATTGTTCAAGTAATGCATCTTTTGTGACAAGCTGTACGATTTTTGGGACAAACACTTTTAATGTAGCATTTTTTCCGAGAAGCTATTAGTATTTAGGGCAAACACTTTTAAAATAGATTGCGTTCTGGGAAACACTTAGTGTTTGCCCCAAAGAAATATCATGTATTTATTACTTATCTTAAACACTTTCATTAATTACTGGTAAAAAATTGAGTGTTTGTGAGTAATATTGAAGTGACTTTTTTAAAGTGTTCTTCGGAAACATTTTAAATGTTTTTAAGAAATTTGATATTGTTTTGTTCAAACACTAGAATTGAATAATTGTGTGCAATAAGCCATTATTATTTACGACTAACAATAAGTATTTATGGCAGCCAATATGTATTTACCAGAAGTAACCGATATTTCCAAAGTGCGGTTAAATGAACGTTGGGAGGTTTTAATTCGGTACAAAACTACCCTATATACCGTCAAAATGCATCACTGATTCCAAGTATTTGACCAAATACAAATTCTACAAAGAACATTTTCAAATAAACTATTTTTTCCAATGTATACGTAACAATAACAATTAGAAAGAGAAATTTGAAATACAGATTTCAACGACCATTTTTTTTAAAGCATTGAACAATAGCTAATTAAATGCATGATTTTGTAGTTTTACGAATTTCAAAGTGGTATTAGTTTTTTATCTATATCAAAGTGATAAGAGTCAAACTTGCAGCATCATAGTAGGTATTAAAATGTTGAATATTATTAATTTATATTAAGAAAAAAAGTTGCTTACTACGAAAAGCTATTTTTCGCAGGTTATAAAATGCAGATACGTTATCGGTAAACAATATTGTCTGCAGATCTTCGCCATGTCGCAGTTTGTAAAATACGTTGAAAGAGTCTATAGTCGAAATGCTCAAAAGACCAGAAATATTTTTACAACACCACAACAAGTAGGTTAATATTACTGGATATAAATGTCGAAATAAATAAAAAAAAATAAAATGATTATAGTTTCATAAACAAGGCACTAATAATAACAACAATCGCAATGATATCACTTGGGATAATGCGCGCGCCTTCAACGAAATACCCACCGAAAACCCATTCAAGCTGATTAGTCATTTTCTACCCGGCGGTAAGTATCAGAATAAAGGATTTACCGAACTGGTGCTGGCCTTGAAGGAGGATTATGGCGATGTGTTTCTAATGCCCGCCATGATGGGACGATCTGCAATATTGTTCACACATAATCCGGATGATTTCGAGACGGTTTTTCGAAATGAAGGTGTTTGGCCCATGAGACCGGGCACTGAGGTTATGAAATATCATCGCAATGTTCATCGATATGATGTTTTTCAAGGTGTCGAAGGTGTTTTGACATCGTAAGCAATCAGACCAAAGAAACTTTTAAAATAAAGAATTCTAATTTGTATGCAAACTTTGCAGAAGTGACGCAAAATGGGGCAGTTTTCGCAGTTTGGTGAATCCGGTGCTTATGCAGCCTAAGAATGTGCGATTCTACTTGGATAAAGTTTCGCAGGTCAATTGGGAGTTTGTGGAACTGTAAGCCAAAATAAATAGTTAAAATTATGTAGTTTAATAAAACTCTTAAAAATAGCATTAAAGAAATACGTGATCCGCACACCTTAGAAGTACCCGATGATTTTCTGGATGAGATCAATCGTTGGACGCTCGAATCGGTTTCCATAGTGGCCCTCGACAAACAGCTGGGCATACTGCGCAGTGATCGCAATAATCCCGATGCCAAAGAGCTTTTCGAGAAATTCAACGAATTTATTACGCTGTCAGTTCAACTGGAAATTGAGCCATCTCTTTGGAAAATTATAAAAACACCAAAATTTAGGCGTTATATGAAAACCCTAGATGACATACAGATGATAACGCACAAATATATTAACAAGACGCTGGAGCGTGTGGAACGAGAGAACAAATCAAAGCCCGAACACGAAAAAAGCATTCTAGAGAAATTAGTGGCTATAGATAAAAAGGTGGCCGTTGTCATGGCTATGGATCTGCTTATGGCGGGTGTGGATACGGTATGTAAACTACATAAATGAAAATAAAAATAATATAAACAATTTTTGCAGACTACGACAATGTTTACAGGCCTTATGTTGAGTTTGGCTAAAAATCCACAAAAGCAGGCAAAACTACGCGAGGAAATTATGAAGGTGTTACCGCAAAAGGACTCTGAATTCACAGAGGAATCGGTGAAGAATTTACCCTATTTGCGTGCTTGCATCAAAGAGTCCTTGCGCATGTATCCCTTGGCATTGGGCAATGCACGTTTACCGCAAAAAGATGTGGTACTCAGTGGTTACCAGGTGCCCAAAGGTACATTTGTAACCATGGTGAATACAACGTTGCTTTGTGATGAACAACACTATCCGAGAGCGGATGAATATCTGCCCGAACGTTGGCTACGCACTGAGAATGCAACGAATACCGAATGTCCAATGAATCAACTCAAGCCTAGCAATCCATTTATATATCTACCGTTTGGTTATGGACCCAGAAGTTGTATAGGCAGACGTTTGGCCGAAATGGAGGTGGAATTGGGAGTGGCTAGGTTAATACGTAACTTTCAAATAGAGTTTAATCACTCCACGGAGAATGCTTTTAAAGGTTTGCTCATAAATGTGCCAAATATACCGCTGCGTTTTAAGTTTATCGATATAGCGAAGTAATCAGAATGTGCTGAACTTAGATGACTTTATATTGGAAACTTTTGAAAATGTTGGTAGCCAGAAAATTCTTCTCCGAGACAATATTTATCTAAGAGACAATTTAATAAATAAGATTATTTGGAAAAATGGTCCTCTAGACACTGTTCTAGCGGACAGAGATGTGAAGATTTTGTAAATTATGCTGTAAATACACTATTATTTTAATAAATTATTTGTTACATTTTATTTTAATTAACTACAAATCTGTATTGCTTTTTTATTGTAAATATATAATGATTATTATAAATTACTATTTGGTAGTATTGTAAATTAACTACATTTGTATGAGATGAAATTGGAATACTTACTGGTGCTGCAAGTTTAGTATCGATGATAAATGTTTTGAAAGATGGATTTGAAAGAATGATAATGCTTTAAAAGTTGACTTTGAAACAAAGAATAGAGAAAAATTTAATGGTTTGGAAGACAGATTTCAAGAAATGATTTGAAAAATGATTAGAAAACAATATATGAATCAGAATATGAAAGAAGGCTTTGAAAGCAAGATTAGACAGAAAGGTTTGATAGAAATATTTTGAAAAATGATTAAAGGAAAAATTGAAAATCTGATTAATAATGAAGATTTCACAGGATTTGAATGAAAGATTTGAAAAAATAATTATAAATCAAGATATAAAATAAAAGCGTGTAAAAAGGGTTGAAAAGTGGTTTTTAAAATTGGATTTGAATTAAAGATTTAAAAGACCGGTTTTATAGAAAGATTTGATAGCAAGATTGGAAAGAAAGATTTAAATTATAGATTTAAAATAAATCTTTGAAATATATATTTGAAAGTAAAATTTTGAAGAACGATATGAAAGACCGATTTAAAAGAAATATTTGAAACAATTATTTATAAGAAAGATTTCAATGGTTTTTGGAAGAATGATTTGAAAAGTTTTAAAAGAAAAAGGATTTGATAGAAATAACTTTTGAAAAAGAGATTTAAATGAAAGATTTGAAAGAAGTATTTGACATACAGATTTTAAATACAGATTTGAAAGTCAGATTTGAAAGGCGGATTTGAAAGAAAGTTTTGGCATAAAGTTTTGAAAGAAAACTGAATCAAGATATAAATGATATCGTCGACTGTAAAACTGCCTATATACATTTTCGAATACCTCTTACAAAATGAATTTTACAGAAGAAAAAAACTCAATTTTGCACTTACTTCATACCAAATTTAGTATGTCATAACTAATCATGGCATTTTTCTAATTTATCCGATAAACATATCATTAAAAACCAGATTATAACACAAAATTAGGCGTAATTTTCACATGCAGTTAGGCGGTCTTGCAGTATCACCGACAATATTACAAATGAATGATTTGAACAATAAAAATTGAGAGATATATTTTAAAGAAAGATATGTAAGACCGATTTGAAAGAAAAATATATACAAACCAAGGATTGAAACCTAAACGAATAACGGTTTCGATTTCGGTTTCGGTTTTTTCCGCGTTTCGGTTTCGGTTACGGTTTTGGTTTTAAGTTTTTATAACGAAACGGTTTCGGTATACCGGTTTCATGTTACGGTTTTGATTTCGGTTTTTGTATAAATTTTCTTTATTTCGTGCTAAATTATGGTCAAATTATGATACTGGGGTGAAGTGGGAAACATAATTTAAACAATGTGTGTTGTTATTTTAGTAAAAATATTGTGTTATATGAATTATTTAATTGATTACGTCAAGAAAAAAATTTAATTTAAAATTTCGTGACCACAAACCAATGAAAAGCAACATTTTGACTTCACCTGAGATATGATATGAATTGCAAAGAAGAAGTATTTTGTAAAATTCATGCATAAAAGACAAAGAAATTAAATTTCAACAATTTTGTGAACTGAAATATATGTAAACTAGTGATGATCATTTGCAAAGGCAAGGCAAGAAATGGTAATCTTAATCTTTTAAATTTTAAATAAAAGATCGAAAACGAATATCCTAAACTGCATATTAATTATGAAAACGAATAGAATTTGAACACCAATTGTATTTAAGTTACTTATTTTCCATATTTTCAATTTATTCAACATTTTACTAAAAAAAAAATCCAATAACATAAAAATTTGAATTATATTTTAACTAATAAAAATAATTGTTTAAATCAAGTGATGTTGACGAGACAATTCAAAATCTCAAGGCCATAATAAAATGAACGAAAAGTCACCAAATACATTTTCAAAATGCTAAATATTTTTTACAAACATCTTTATGTATCTGTCAATTTTTAATCGATGATCTCCATTTTTTTTACCACATGATAAGAAAATGTAAATCTATCAATCTATCAATTTCAACTTTAAAAATGCATCAATTACTTTTTATAATATTAATCAACAAACTCGAAAATTAAGTTTTTCATAAAAATGTATTTGGTAACTTTTCGTTCTACAACGACGATATACATTATACGATATACATATACAATAAATATAAGGAATATTTCGTATAGGCATATTTCTGTTTTCGTCACAGATTAAAAAATCCGTATGCCACACGTACCGTATGTCAAGAGAACTCAAATTATATCTTACAGAGTAACATTTTTCTTTGCGAACACCATGCGGACACAAACTCAAACGCTACAAAGCGAATACTAACAGACAGAAGAGAATATAATAATTACGATTCGTATACACACAATTTCACAACGACAACTCTTCGTTGCTATCCTGCGATGATGCATGCGATGATGCATGGCAACAAACAGACGCATGACAACAGACGGACGCATGACAACAGACAGACGCATGACAACGGACAGACGCATGGCACCACACTACATGTATGTATCTAGTATAGCTCTCTAGTTGGCAACAGCAACGAGTTCTCTTTGTGGTACAACAAATTTCCCGCCAAAAATTCTATCAAAAGCTTGGATGCTGCTTTATTCGCATTTTTGTTGTTGTTGCACTTCAGCGGATTTGTGAAAAACATAAAAAGCAATATATCAGCTAAATATATCACACTGTGAAAATGTTCATATATAATTTTTTATTACATCATGATTTTACAATTAACAAAAAAACTATATATAAAAGTAAAATAAAAATAATAATGTGCATAGAACAGTGCATATGCACAATCGATGTACGAACTTGCGTAGCGAAGAAAAGAGAAAAAACATTGTTTTGTCTATTTTATTTTTTTGAAGCGACTTTTGAAGCACTTTTAAAGCTATTTACCGCTTTAAAGTGCTTCACAGGCCTTATTTTTAAGATTCTTATATTCTTTAGAATTGACAAAAACAAAAAAAACACACATCTTCATTACTGTTCACGTTTATAAAAATTATGCACGCTTTCCATTGTTACTTGTTGTTCAATATTTAGTAATATCATGAATTCTTTTGTATATTATTATTACCTTAAAAACATAATAAATACATTAAAATCATAAAAAACGCCAGAGTCCTTGCAGTCTTAGTCTTGCACTTGCTCTTGTTCTTTTTCTTGCAAAATCTCGATCTTGTTCTCGATTTTGTTCTTGCAAAAAAATGCAAGAACAAGATGCAAGAACAATAAATTTTTAATCATCACTAATGTAAACAAATATCTGCATTATACTTGAAATGTTTAAATTCGTTTAATGAAACAAAAAACAAATTGTTGACCAAATACCGTTGTTTTGGAAATATCGTATGTGAATTTTTGTACGGACAAAATGTTTCTTTTGGGAACTCCAAATTTTAATTAATGATATTTTACTTAAGATCTTCTATATAAAATAAAATATGTTTTCCTGGTTTTTTGTATACTTTTTTAATAACCTTTTTAAAACGGTATAAAACCGAAACTGTTTATATCGGTTTTGGATATCGGTTTATTTCTGATTTTCGTATAACGGTTTCGGTTACGGTTTCGGTTTTAAAAATGAAACGGTTTTAAACGGATGAGATGTGAAGAACGAAGAAGATGTGAAGGAAAAATTCAAAAGAAAGATGTGAAAGAAAAATATCAAAGAAATGTTTTAATGATTTCAAAGAAAGAATTGAAAGAAAAGTGTGAGATATAAGAAAGAAAGATTTAAAAGAAAAATCTGTATTAACCCTTATAAGCCAGATTTATTTTTTTGAGCTAAAAAAAAGTATGTTATAGAACTCGTGATTCTGAACAACTTTTGTTCTATGACTTTGCTCATAGATGAAACTTACCTGAACCAGTTCAAAAATACCTGGTTGATTCCATGCGGAACCACCTGGGCTTTAAAATTGAAAAAGTCAATTTTGTTCTTAAGAATGTTTATATCAAAAATCAATCAATTTTATTGTGAAAAATCGTTGAAAATTAAAATAAAAAATTTATATATTTTGTTTTGATGAAATAGTTTTTTTTTAACGAGAGATTTGTCTCGAATGTAAACAACGCCCAATTTTTTTGTATTCATGAATAAAATTTGCACATTGAATGCTTTCCAGTACTTTTTTATTTATATTAGATTTCTCCATGATTGCTGAATTCTAGAGCGTTTGACCATTAGCCAAGAGATATGACTTCTCTCCGGCCATTGTTGACGCCAAATTCGCAACGTTATTCCCAAAACTTATTCTGTTCGAAAATCAGAAATTCAGTTGTTTGTAATCAACAAACTTAAAGAAAACCATGCACAATTTTCTATAGAATTTCACATATTCGAACTCCTGACGGTTCCGCAAAGAACCAACCAAAAATTCGAAAAAATCCACTAAAATAAAAAAATTACATTTAATCCAAACCCTCAAAATAGCTTCTAACTAAATACTACAGTAATTTTTTTGAGCGGGAAAATTAACTAAAATTCGTTAAACGAAGTTTTGATTTTCGTCGGTTGGTTCCGCGGAACCAGTGGGCATTTAAGAGTTAAAGATTTAAGACAAAACTTAGATGACCGATTGGAAAGAATGATTCGAAAGAAAGCTTTGAAAAAAAATAACGAAATATAAAAAAAAATAATAATAAATCTAAACAGTAGCTAATTAAATGCATTATGTTTTAGTTTCACGAATTTCAAAGTGATTTCAGAGTTTTATAGCTATATATCAAAATGATAAGAGTCAAATTTGCAGCATCATAATAGGTATTAATGTTGAATATTATTAATTTATATTAAGAAAAAGTTACTAACTACGAAAAGCTACTTTTCACAGGTTATAAAATGCAGGTGCGTTATCTGCAAAGAAGATAGTCTGCAGATCTTGGCCATGTCGCAGTTTATAAAATACGTTGAAAGGCTCTATAGTCAAAAGGCGCTAAAAACAAGAAATATTTTTACAACACTACAACAAGTAGGTGAATATTTTTGGAAAAAATGTGGAATTAAATAAAAAAAATAGAATATGTATATAGTTTCATAATCAAGTAATGGCGACGACTACCACCAATAATATCACCAATCGCAATGATATCACTTGGGATAATGCGCGCGCCTTCAACGAAATACCCACCGAAAAACAATTCAGGATGATTAGAAGTTTTCTACCCGGCGGTAAGTATCACAATAAAGAACTTACCGAACTGGTGCTGGCCTTGAAGCAGGATTATGGCGATGTGTTTCTGTTGCCCGCCATGATGGGACGATCTGCAATATTGTTCACACATAATCCGGATGATTTCGAGACGATTTTTCGAAATGAAGGTGTTTGGCCCTTGAGACCGGGCACCGAGATTTTAAGATATCATCGCAATGTGCATCGAGAAGATTTTTATCAAGGTGTCGAGGGTGTTTTGGCATCGTAAGCAACCAAACCAAAGAAACTTTTAAAATAAGATATTCAAATTTGTTTACAAACTTTGCAGACGTGACGAACAATGGGGAAGTTTTCGCAGTTTGGTGAATCCGGTGCTTCTGCAGCCCAAGAATATGCGTTTCTACTTGAGTAAAATGTCGCAGGTCAATTTGGAGTTTGTGAAACTGTAAGACAAAATAAATAGTTAAAATTATGTAGTTTAATAAAACTCTTAAAAATAGCATTAAAGAAATACGTGATCCGCACACCTTAGAAGTACCCGATGATTTTCTGGAAGAGATCAATCGTTGGACGCTCGAATCGGTTTCCATAGTGGCCCTCGACAAACAGCTGGGCATACTGCGCAGTGATCGCAATAATCCCGATGCCAAAGAGCTTTTTGAGAATTTCAAACAATTCTTTACGCTGTCATTTCAACTGGAATTTGAGCCATCTATTTGGAAACTTATAAAAACGTCAAAATTTAATCGCTATATGAAAACTCTAGATGGAATACTGGTGATAACGCGCAAATATGTTTACGAGACGCTGGAGCGCTTGGAACGAGAGAACAAATCAAAGCCCGACCACGAAAAAAGCGTACTAGAGAAATTACTGGCTATAGATCAAAAGGTGGCCGTTGTCTTGGCTATGGATCTGCTAATGGGAGGTGTGGATACGGTAAGTAAACTACATACATGAGATATAAAAATAATAATTTAAACTAAATTTTGCAGACTACTACAATGTTTACAGGCGTTATGTTGAGTTTGGCTAAAAATCCACAAAAGCAGGCAAAACTACGCGAGGAAATTATGAAGGTGTTACCGCAAAAGGACTCTGAATTCACAGATGAAGCGGTAAAAAAATTACCATATTTGCGTGCTTGCATCAAAGAGTCCTTACGCATGTATCCTTTGACGTTGGGCAATGCACGTGTACCGCAAAAAGATGTGGTGATCAGTGGTTATCAGGTGCCCAAAGGTACAGCCGTATTCATGGTAAATTCATCGTTGCTTTGCAATCACCAACATTATCCGAGACCTGATGAATATCTGCCCGAACGTTGGCTACGCGCGGAGAATGCAACGAATACCGAATGTCCGATGAGTGAACTCAAGCCTAGCAATCCATTTATATATCTACCGTTTGGATTTGGACCCAGAAGTTGTATAGGCAAACGTTTGGCCGAAATGGAGGTGGAATTGGGAGTGGCTAGGTTAATACGTAACTTTCAAATAGAGTTTAATCACTCCACGGAGAATGCTTTTAAAGGTTTGCTCATAAATGTGCCAAATATACCGCTGCGTTTTAAGTTTATCGATATAGCAGAGTAGTCGGAATAAAAATTTAGATGACTTTAAATTGGAAATCTTTCAAAATGGTGATGGCCAAAAGATTCTTCCCTGAAACAATATTTGTCTAAGAGACAATTCATGTCCAGACAATTCTTTCCCTTGGCAATACTTACCTGAGAAACTTAATTTCAAAGACAATTCTTTCCTAGC
Organism: Dryomyza anilis; assembly: GCA_951804985.1. Taxonomy (NCBI): domain Eukaryota; kingdom Metazoa; phylum Arthropoda; class Insecta; order Diptera; family Dryomyzidae; genus Dryomyza; species Dryomyza anilis. The sequence continues at coordinate 61,588,453 of OX638132.1, forward strand.
TAATTATATCCAAAGAATTTTCTCCCCCAGATAATTCTTCCTCAAATCAATTTTTTTCTCAGACAATACTACTCAGGATTCTGTAAATTTATTTAGATGATATTTCTTCCCTATAAATTTGTATATATTAATTGAATAAATAAGATTATTTGGAAAAAATGTTTTGCAATGAGAAGAATTGTAAAATTGTCCTCTAGACATAGCTTTCCCTAAACAATACTTCCCAGAGAATACTACCTGAGAAATTTTTTATAGGAGTAAATTATTTCTCAGACAATTCATCATATGACAATTCTTTCCCGAGCAATTACCCAGAGGATTCCCAAAATATTGCTTTTTAGAAGTATTGTAAAATTGTGCTCTAGTCATTTTTTCCCCTAAACAATGATTATCCCGGATGCTGGAGAATTTCACTACTAAAGAAATTCTTCCTCAGATTATTCTTTCCAAAGGCAATTATATCCCAGTAGTCAATTCAACTTTGGACGTTCTCTGTGGTCAATTAATGTCCTAATGAATTCTTCTTTGGATAATTCTTCACAAGACATTTTTCAATATAAATTAAACTACTTAATACGATTTATCCTACAATATCCGTCAATCAACTTTTTTTCAACAATTCTATATATTTTAAAAAGAAAAACTGATGGTAAAAGTTAGTAAATTTGGTTAATTTTATGAACTATGCTTTCGATAAATTAAATACTTTTCTGATTTATCTTTAGATACTAACTGGTTTATCTCGTTATCATTAGATTTGAAAAATAGTAAAAAAAATCAAAAATATTCGAGATTAAATCAAAATACCTTGAAAACATATTTGAAAATTAAATTTTATTGGTTTTATAAAATTCGGATTGACAATTAAAAGCAAAATTTCGTTTAGAGTTTTTTGAAAACTGGTTGTATAGAAAACTGTTTTTCTCTTTTCTAAGAAATGGATAGAAAATGATCTGAAAGCAATGTTCGGGAAAAGTGTTTTTCAGAGAAGTTTTATCTGGGAGAAGAATTGTCCTGGGTCAAATAATTGTGCGGGACATAAAAGAAATGTTCGGCGAAAATTTTTATCAGGGAGAAGAATTGTTCGGGGAAGAATTGTACGTAGAATAAATTGTTCTGGAAAAGAATTGATTTTCTGTAACTGAAAATTTCTAGTCAAACGATCTTGAATTTAATTTTTCAATATTTTATTTCATATAAGGACTGCGTCGAATAAAATTGTCCGCTACAAAAATGAAAAAATCTAGAAATCTAGTAATCGAATTTTTATAGTATAAAATATTTTATTTTGCAAATTATTTTTAGATTTAAAAAATAATATATAAAAAACCAGAAATTAATATTTTTTAATAAAAAGTTTTAATTTTTCCGGAACCCCTTCCATTAATGTTGTAATGGTAGTGTCCGACACCCTCACAGCTGCTGAAGACCACTTTCTTTTAAAGTCTTGAAGGTCTTTGGCCACGTTTTTTGTTGTCTTCATCTCCCTTTTTACTAAAGCCCAGTATCTCTCAATCGGCCTGAGTTCTGGACAGTTTGGTGGATTGGCTTCTCTAGGCACCAAAAATCACTGCATTTGGATCCACTCTAAGGCCGTTTTGCTGTAGTGACATGAAGCGAGGTCAGGCCAAAAAAATGTGGACACTGCATGTTGGCGTAAAAATGGAAGCAATCTCTTTTGCAAGCATTCCTTCACATATATTTCGCTATTAATTGTACCCGATGTCACGAATGAGCTGCTTCTTTTTTCACAACTGCAAATTGCCTGCCAAACAAGGAATTTCTTTGGGAATTTTGTAATTTTTTTTTTATTTGAATTTTTCAGCGACATTTCCTCGAGAATCGGCTGTATAAAATTCCTGCCCAGGTAGCTGAGAAAAGTCCGCTAAAACATAAGTTTCGTCGTCCATTATGCAGCAATCGAATTTTTTTAAAAAATCTTGGTTCAGCTTTTTAGCTCGTTGTTTTGTGGTTTCATTCTTGACGGCATTTCTATCCGGAACTTTTTGGACCTTGTACGTCT